>OX578148.1:123027447-123047447 GCA_951213105.1 Amaurobius ferox
CAAAACACAATTAATTTCATTTATTAAGCGCAATTTTATCAATTTCATGACATTTTTATAGATTCACAAACATTTTTATCAACTTGGTGATATTTTAAAAGGATGGATAGACTGACCCACAAATGCTACCGAAACATCATTTCAGTACTGTCTTCTAAAAAAACGAATTTAATTCCATTGATTTGCGTCGTTTTTAGCAATTTGGCGATATTTCCGTCAATTTGGCAAAGTTTAAGAAAAGTTGCCAAGTTAGCGATATTCCGCCAAATTCGTAGCTCTGAAATTGCAGATCTGAAGAATAAAACATCCTGATCTCGTTTGTATATACTAAATGCAAACACTAAAATTGTATTAGAAGATATACCCTTTCTAATCTTTTTCTGTTTCAACAATCGGATAAATGAGTTTATTGGTAAACACAATATGAGTTTATTAGCTAAACACAATATAAAAGCTTAAAAACTCTTTGTCAAATGGAAGTGATGTACGGAGTCCGTAATTAATATAATTAAAAGAAAAATCAAACCGTTCATTTACAAAATATATTTATACATCTATTTATTTATTATTGAAATAGAAAAAATAATAACAAATAGTAAGAAACACATTTAATTTAATTGCGTTGCTGAGCAACATAATATAATAAAGAATCTTCCTCATAAACTGCGAAATTAAATAACCATTTTGATCTCTTCCCCATAAAATGCAAAAATAATAACCATTTTGATTTCTTTATACTTTCCATTGTTTAATAAATGCTTGACCATGGAGTTAGATTTTCCATTAAAATTCATGTTTCAAACAATTCATGCTTTCAGATAGTGACTAATTAATGCAAAAATCCTGCACTAAGCTCAGAAATGAAGATTTAATTCGCGTTGACGTTTTAAACAAACGATTTTCATCCTTTCCGTTTGGATAAACCACGGAGTTAGAGAGTAGATATCCTGGGATAAAATTCCGTTTTTCATTAATATCTCGACAACCCCTGGTATTAGAAACTCGAAACTTAGGCAAAATTTATGGGGGTCTATTTTAAGGCTACTCACAAAATTTCATTAAATTCAATTCAGCCGTTCTCTCGTGATGATGAGACAAACGAAATATTCGTTTTTCACTAATATCTCGAGAACCACTAGTTATGGAAACTCCAAACATGGACTAAATTTTAAGTGGGGCTATTTCTAGGCTACCCACAAAATTTCATCAAATTCGGTTCAGCCGTTCTCCCGTGATGATGGGACAAACAGACAGACAGACAGACAGACAGACAGACAGACAGATTTTCAATTTTATTTATATAGATATATATTGACAAGTCAGGAAGTCTTCATAATTGCAAACTATAAATTGTTATTTTTTCCTTGAAGGAGATAGATGCAAGTTCCAAATAAAGGTTTAAACTAAGTTAGTTTTATTTAGCACTAGCAGCATACCCGTCCTTCGTACGGAGTATATAATATAAAAAAACTTATAATTCGCAATCATGTGCAAATTCTGAAAAAATATTAAATTTATTGCTCATAAAGAGAAGTTTAAGAATATCTGTTCTCACTATGCAAAATTATCTTCACGGGCAAATCTGAAGAATAGAATATCCTGGCCCCTTTTGTAAACAAATTCACACACAAAAAAAAAGAATTGAATCAATATATGGAACCACGTACTACTTATATTGTCGCAAATTAGAAAATATGCCAGTGTGTTAGTAGAAGCTTAAACATATTGTAGTATGAGTCTTAAAAATATTTACCAAAATAAAAAAGATGACGTAATAAATTGAAAGTATCAAAAATCCCCTTAATCTTAATACCAGAAGGTCGTAATTGATTCCAATATATGCCAATATATATAAAAATTTTGCCAATATACCTGTACTACTTATATTGTCGTAGATTAAAAGATATACCCGTGCATTTGTAGAAGATTACTTTTACAACGTACTATATATGAGTTTCAACAATTTTCGTCATAATGAAACAATGGCATAATAATTTGAAAATATCAATAATTCCTGAATCAACTGCCCCGAAATATCAATAATAATGATGTTTAAACCTGAATACCGTAATTGATATTATCCAGTCAAAAATGCAATGTCAATGAAATTTATTTTATATACATATTTTTATTAGATTTAATAAAAATCGTATGACACATAACACATTGGATCCGTTGCTAAGCGACATGATATCATCTGCATCAAATAAATTGATGGAAATCATGTCGTCTGAATAATGTGATCTCCATGGAAGGTTTGGCGACATTTTCGTCTCCATGATATTTTTATGGATTTACAAATATTTTTATCAATTTAGTGATATTAAAAAAATTAGTTAAATGCGTTACTAAGTAGGATGGATGGACTGACCGACAAATGCTACAGAAACATCATTTCAGTACTATATTCTAAAAAAAACAAATTTAATTTCATTGATTTGGGTCATTTTTATTAATTTGGAGATATTTCCTCTAATTTAGTGAATTTTAAGAAAAGTTTCCAAGTTATTTAGAGATATTCCGCTAAATTTGTAGCTCTAAATTCGCAGATCTGAAGAATAAAATATCCATATCCCGTCTGTATATATACTAAATGAAAACACTAAAATTGTATTAGAAGATACATACATCCGTTCTACTCTTTTTCTGCTTCAACAATCGGCTAAATGAATTTATTGGGTAAACACAATATATGAGTTTATTAGCTAAACACAATATATGAGCTTTGAAACCTCTTTGCTAAAAGAAATAAAAGTGTGATGTACGCAGTTCGCAATATATATAATTAAAAGAACAATCAAACCGTTCATTTATTATGAGTTTATTAGCTAAACACAATATATGAGCTTGAAACCTCTTTGCTAAAATAAATAAAAGTAATGTACGCAGTCCGCAATATATATAATTAAAAGAACAATTAAACCGTTTATTTATAAAATATATTTTTACATCCATTTATTTATTACACAAATAGAAAAAATAATAATAATCATTAACAAACACATTTAATTCCATTCCTTTGCCGAGCAACATGATATAAGATAGAATCTTCCTCATAAAATGCGAAATTAAATAACCATTTTAATTTCTTTATACTTCTAATCGTTGAGTAAAAGCTTGTGAAATACATGGAGGTTAATACATGTAAAAACATGGAGGCAGATTTTTCCATTTAAATTCATGTTTCAAACAATTCATGCTTTCAGATAGTGACTATTTAATGCAAAAATCCTGCATCAAACTCAAAAATAAAGTTTTAATTCCCTTTGACGCTTTAAACAAACGATTTTTAACACTTTACAACAAAGTTGAAAAGTGTTTATGACTTTGTTCATTCTGTCTGTCTGTCTGTCTGTCTGTCTGTCTGTCCGTTAGCACGATAACTGCCGTAAAAATGAGTTTATCAAAATGAAATTTTAGTATGTTGTTCAGTCGGTCTGTAGGACCTATGGGAATATAAATAAATAATATCACCCAATTAGTTTTTTATTGAACCCGGGTTGAAAAAATGAAATACATTGAACCCTATGGGACCTAATTTTTCAAACATTTTTTAAGTAAATTTAAAATTCACGAATTGCTACGAAATTTTTAGGAAATATTCACATTATCCCATAGAATATATAAAAAAAAATTCAGTAAAATATGTTAAGTAGTTTTTTAATTAAAAAAAATATTTAATATAGGGAAAAAAACAAATTCAATTAAATTCTGACTTTGGGATATCTTCCAGAAAGAAAAGAAAGAGATATTATATAATAAGTATCTCTCCATTTGTTTAAACGTTTTGCATATGGGAGTGGCTTCATATTTTAAAGTAAATTTGGTAGATAACAATTTTTCTTTTTTTTTAAATTTTATATAACTCTTCATGATAAATTTATTTGATGGCATTTTAAATGCACTTTCCTACGTCCTAGAGAGTTAAAATTTGGTACACAGCTTAAATTTTTAGAACATTTTATTCTACAGCAATTTGGTGGATCTTTAAATATAGATCATACATTTTTTTCGAAATGACCCGCAATTAATCCCCGTTCACTTTTATAATTTTTTTCACTATTTTTTTTATGACTTATTGTCAAAGGTGGCGTAGCAAAAACGCGAAAACACTGAAATATCTCCAGAAAGGCTAGTCCTAGAGTAATGGGGTTAGTCTTATTCTTTTTGTTGTCAAAAATCACATATAAAATAGGAATTTAATTGATATAATTGAGCACACGTAGTCTTTTATTTTTATATATAACGATTTTTGCTGGCCATTTCGCAAAAATAGCCCATTCCTTTTTCCCGAATCGTACTAGAATAACCTACAAATGACTTATATACAAAATTTTGTTAAATTTGGTATATAAATCACTTGTAATTCCTTTCCGTTTGGATAAACCACGGAGTTGGAGAGTAGAACTCCTATAAAAAAGTTCCGTTTTTCATTAATATTGTCATAGCGGGTTCCGTGGGCATCTAAAGTCACCACGGATACCGGCCAGACACGGCAGACCGAGAGTCTAACTCTCCAAATTTACAGAAATACCCAGGTTCGAAACACACCTCCCGTCAGTTGGAGGATTCCAACTGATGACCTGTGAAGGAAAACCCCACCAAAAACCAAAGTAAACAGAAACCAAACCTTTACCTCAGGAACTCCACCAAGCTGAAAAATACATAATCAACACAAATAAAGACTCAATTTAATTTCTAATCTTCATTTATTTAAATATTTAGGAAAAGGAGTTAGCATTCAATATCAGAAATATACTAGAATTAAAACCACTGGACCGTTTCCATCCAAAATCATCGGCTCTTTGCCGGCATTAAAATATCTATTCAAAGTATTATTAATTCCAAATTTTACATATAACAGATACACTTATTAAAACATTGGTATGGTCAAGGAGAGGAATCACACACTCGAGGAACGCTTAATTATCAATTTGATTCAATTTAACTAATTTACTTCAAAACATTATTTTTCTATTAAATCAGCTCTTGAGGAAACTTGAGATCAATCATCAGGCGGGTCACTTCACTGGAACACAAGACGGTCGAGGCAGCAGCCTCCAATTGAAAGTTCGCTTACCTCCATATCAGGAAGGACTCATAAGGATCGAAGACCAAACATCCGTCAGAGTTCCCTCGGGGAAAACTTCCCCCGACCAAGGAGAGGCGGCAGGACGGTTCGAAGGGTTCGAGCAACGTCCCGCACAGGGATCTGCTTCATCACGATCTTCTTTCACATCGGTCTCCAGGCAACCGGAACAGGAGGCTCCCGGTCAGTCAACGGCGGCAGCAGGCGAAGAGGCTCGGTACCAACGAAGTCGAAGACCCAATCACCGTGGTGGCGATGGTAGCGGCGGTGGCATCTCCCCCTACCCTCACGACACGGTAACTCAACCTGGGGGCAAAGTCCCGCGTCGACGTGAGTTCGAAGATGTTTCCAGGGAGAGAGCCCCGAATCCAGAATCACTCAGCTTAAATACATTCCAGATGGATCCAGAACCCGTCCAATCAAAAATATCAAGGGCTCACAACTTCTCCCTTCTTCCAATACAAAACTTCACTGCTTTCAAACACATCCAGGGATCCGCCCCTTCAACCGACGAATTTCAAGGCACGTGTATAACCACACGAAATCCAGCAGAAGATTGCATCACCCAACAAAGCGAAAAAACATGGAGACAACTGTCTCCACCCGCAAGCAAGTGCGACCTTGAGCGACGTACGTTGTTCCTCGAGTGTGAGAGAAATATTATAGCATGAAAATGGCCACAATTCGAAACAGATTCAGATATATTTAAATAAGATAAAATGACGAGAGGGTTCCAGGACACAAATTAATTAAATAAGAGTTTAAAAAGTACAGATATTATATAATTTACAAAGGAGTGACGAATTCCGTCACGACAATATCTCGACAACCCCTGGAAACTTGAAACTTGGGTAAAATTTATGGGGGGCTATTTCAAGGCAACCCACAAAATTTCATTAAATTCGGTTCAGCCGTTCTCTCGTGATGATGAGACAAACGAAAGTTTCGTTTTTTATTAATATCTCGAGAACCACTGGTCGTAGAATTTCCAACTATAGACTAAATTTTAAGTGGGGCTATTTCTAGGCTACCCACAAAATTTCATCAAATTCGGTTCAGCCGTTCACCCGTGATGATGGGACAAACAGACAGACAGACAGACAGATTTTCAATTTTATTTATATAGATTTTGCTAAAAGAAATCTCATTTTGCTAATATATGTTCTAACATTAAGCAACAGGTTTCCGGTTTTCCCTAATTGTAATTTTGTACCAAATTTCGTTCGAATCGCTTCATTCGTTCGTGAGATATCATCTCCACAGATTTACTGACACACTCACGCCCTCACACATGCACACTCACGTACTCGCACACACATCAAACACATACATGCATGAATTTAAAAACGTCTGATTCGTGGTCAAGGTTTCTTGAAACATGCTCTCCCGACAAAAACCGGAATTCAAATTTTCGCCTATATTTATGAAAGTAAAAATCAATCCATTGCCTTAGAGGCAGTGTTCTTCAACCTGTGTTCCGCGGAACCCTAGGGTTCCACTCAAACGCTTTAGGCGTTCCGCGAGTCGATACTACAATTCGAATGTTCGACATATGTATGTATAATACAAATACTTTATACGGAATATTTATCTTCTTGTTTGAATTAATGCAAATTTATATCTTACTAGCAGCATACCCGTTCTTCGTACGGAGTATAAAATATAAAGAAACTTATAATTCAGAATCATATGCAAATTATGTTAAAATATTAAATTTATTGCTCTTAAAGAGAAGTTTATGAATATCTGTTCTCATCATGCAAAATTATCGTCACGGGCAGATCTGAAGAATAAAACTTCCTGGCCCCTTTCGAAAGCAAATTCACAAAAAAAAAGGAATTGAATCAATATATGCAAAATGAAAGCATTAAAATTGTATAGGACCCGTACTACGTATATACGCGAATATTAGAAGATATAACCTGTATTAGCAGATTACATGTATAAATTGAAAATATCAATAAACCCGTAATTGATTCCAATATATACCAGAATGAAAGCACTAAAATTATATGGGAGTATATATATATATATATATATATACTACTTATATTGTAGCAGATTAGAAAATATGCCTGTATGTTAGTAGAAGACACTTATAGAAAGATTACACTTATTACAATATGAGTCTAAAAAATCTTTGCCGAAATAAAACAGATGACATTAAAAATTGAAAATTTCAATTAGCCCCGTAATCTTTATACCAGAAGGTCGTAATTGATTCCAATATATGCCAATATATATCAAAATATATGCCTATATACCTGTACTACTTTATTCTCGTAGATTAGAAGATAACACTTGCATTTACAGAAGATTACTCGCACAACGTACAATATGTGAGTTTCAACAATTTTTGTCATAATAACAATGGTATAATAATTTGAAAATATCAATAATACCCGAATCAATAATCCCCGAAAATATCAATAATAATAATGTGTAACCTGAAGACCGTAATCGATATTATCCAGTCAAAAATGCAATGCCAATTAAATTTATTTTATATACATATCTTTATTATTCAAATCGGAAAAGATTTAATTAAAATCGTATGCCACATAACACATTGGATTTACATCCATTGCTAAACGACATGATATCAGTTGCTTCTAATAAATTGATGGAAATCATATCGTCTGAATAATGCTATCTTCATGAAAGGTTTGGCGATGTTTTCTTCAATTTAGCGATAACTTAAAAAATCGCCAAATTTATCGCCAAGTGGGGTTGTAAATCTGATAGTCCCATTTTGCGACAAATTGACGAAACATCATCATAATATTATCCCCTATCAAAACACAATTAATTTTATTTATTAAGCGCAATTTTATCAATTTCATGACATTTTTATAGATTCACAAACATTTTTATCAATTTGGTGATATTTTAAAAATTCGATAAATGTGTTAGTAAGTAGGATGGATAGACTGACCCACAAATGCTACCGAAACATCATTTCAGTACTGTCTTCTAAAACAACGAATTTAATTTCATTGATTTGCGTCGTATTTAGCAATTTATCGATATTTCCGTGAATTTGACAAAGTTTAAGAAAAGTTGCCAAGTTAGCTGTATTCCGCCAAATTCGTAGCTCTGAAATTGCAGATCTGAAGAATAAAACATCCTGATCCCGTTTGTATATACTAAATGCAAACACTAAAATTGTATTAGAAGATATACCCTTTCTACTCTTTTTCTGTTTCAACAATCGGATAAATGAATTTATTGGTAAACACAATATGAGTTTATTAGCTAAACACAATATAAAAGCTTAATAACTCTTTGTCAAATGAAAGTGATGTACGCAGTCCGTAATTAATATAATTAAAAGAAAAATCAAACCGTTCATTTACAAAATATATTTTTACATCTATTTATTTATTATTCAAATAGAAAAAATAATAACAAATATTAAGAAACACATTTAATTTAATTGCGTTGCTGAGCAACATAATATAATAAAGAATCTTCCTCATAAACTGCGAAATTAAATAACCATTTTGATCTCTTCCCCCATAAAATGCAAAAATAATAACTATTTTGATTTCTTAATACTTTCCATTGTTTAGTAAATGCTTGACCATGGAGTTAGATTTGCCATTTAAATTCATGTTTCAAACAATTCATGCTTTCAGATAGTGACTAATTAATGCAAAAATCCTGCACTAAGCTCAGAAATGAAGTTTTAATTCGCGTTGACGTTTTAAACAAACGATTTTCATCCTTTCCGTTTGGATAAACCACGGAGTTAGAGAGTAGATATCCTGGGATAAAATTCCGTTTTTCATTAATATCTCGACAACCCCTGGTATTAGAAACTCGAAACTTAGGCAAAATTTATGGGGGTCTATTTTAAGGCTACTCACAAAATTTCATTAAATTCAATTCAGCCGTTCTCTCGTGATGATGAGACAAACGAAATATTCGTTTTTCACTAATATCTCGAGAACCACTAGTTATGGAAACTCCAAACATGGACTAAATTTTAAGTGGGGCTATTTCTAGGCTACCCACAAAATTTCATCAAATTCGGTTCAGCCGTTCTCCCGTGATGATGGGACAAACAGACAGACAGACAGACAGACAGACAGACAGACAGACAGACAGATTTTCAATTTTATTTATATAGATATAAAGTTTTTATAACAAAGGCAGAGGCGCACCTTGTTTATAACATGTAATACGTAATATGACACATCCCCCTAAAATCAAATCTGGGTGTGCTACTGAACGAAGGGTTCCATAAAAAAAATATCTCAAGAAAGGGTTCCGCGGGATGACAAAGGTTGAAGAACACTGCCTTAGAGCTATAACTTTAACAAATTATTGAGTTATGACTTGAACGTAAATGCGAGTAAATGCGACTGCACAGGAGAAATATCACGTGTCTCGCTCCGAAATAACCTTGCGCGTCACGTGATACATTTGGCGATCGCTTCGAAAGCCAGCCAATATCCGAGTCTAATGTGAGCGGAGGGGGTTGGCTTCGTATACACTCTGGCCTTTCGCCCCCCGGGGTGTCATTAAGTGCTCGACACAGGGAGACATGTTTGGATTGGTGTCGTTGTCATAGCAACTGGCCCAATGAATGGCATCGGGTATTATTTACTGATGAATGTCGCTTTTGCAGGTGGAGGAATGACAGCCTTAGACGGGTGTGGCGGCTACCCGGGAATCGCCACTTCACTTACCAGCCTATATTATCGAGAGTCACACCGGTCCCCCACACCGGGAATCATGCTTTGGGGCGGTATCATGTTCGATCAGCGGAGAGCTCCGATGTACATTGCAGGTAATCTAACAGCGTACCGGTACGCCACACAAGTCGTGATGCCTGTGGTTCGGCCACTGGTGCAGGACGTCCCCGGTATGGTGTTCCAGCAAAACAATGCCGCACCACAAGCCGAACTTTCAACAGCCTGAAAGGAGTTCCCACCTTTTTCTGGCCGACAGCCTCGCCGGATCTTCTCTCATTGAACACGTGTGGACACTGCTTGGCAAGGATTATCTCAATCCACCATTAATAGCCTCATCGATAGTATGTGTGGTCGTTTGGCGAACTGTACAGTTGCCCGTGGGGGCCCAATCTATACTAAATAAACAGGTTTCTTTTGCATATCTTTGTTTGTTCTTTTAATCAATTGCATATGACTCTCTCTTCAACCGGTACTGTGGTTTGCATATGACTGAGTGCATTCCCTCATGGTTTTACATTTGACGAGTATATAACTACCTTACATAATAAACTGGGACAAATTAACCGACATTACTTCGGTCCTAAAGAAGCGTCCGCTACTTAAATAATGTATTTACAGAATCATCTCCTCAAACCTCCCCGATTCCCTATTTGATCCGTAAACGTGGAAAGCAAAATAAATAAATAAAAAAATAAAATAAACGATCTTTTCTGCAGAAGTGGGATCAGAATCTCAATTTTTATGAGTTTGCTTAAAAAATGACACAAATTAAAATAATGCATTAATTAAAAAATATACATAATTTTTTCGTTAGAATGCAAAGGCACAACATTTTTCGCCAAGCTATAGAAATGTGCTAATCTTATTTTTTACATTACAGCGAATAAGTGAGACTCAGATAACAAACCATAAGAAAACTGCAATATCCGATGTATTTAAAAATAAATAAAATGAATGAATTATCCTACGGATTCGCTTCAAGCATCGTTGGAAAGACCAATTCTCGATCTCGCCAATGGAGTAAGTATGGAAACACTGTGATAATATTTTAGGTCACTAAGATTTCGGTTTGTGTAAAAATCGCTCAAAATCGGACTCAAGCATAAAATGATTAAAAGACTAATTCAATTTATTTTAAATCTCGCCAAGGGGCATCGTTCCGTCTCCTTAGGTATCTGTGTTCCACATTTCTTAGCCATGCGACGCTCACATTTCCTGCTACAGACGGCATGCACACACACAAACATATTTTATTATGACTAAGAAGATGTGTGTCTGAACTTTGTGTGTAGCGGGAAATCTAGTCTTCGAACAGCAGCTGAATTTGGTACAGAGATACTTCAGAACACAAAAAATATGCCTCGGCCAGATGTTTTCGAAATTCGAATTAGTTTATTAGTTATTTTAGGTTTTAGCACGATTTTGAACGATTTAAAAAAACACTCAAATCTTTAGCGTCCAAAAATATTATGGTGTTTCCATAAAGATCGAAGAAATTTTTTTCCAATGGCTTTTGATCCGAATCCGTAAGATATTTCCTTCATATTTATTTATTTATTAAATGTATCGGAATTTGCTTTTTTTAGGTCATCTTATACTTATTTCATCATATCTAGAAATAGAATATTAGCACAATTCTATAGGTTGTCAAAAAAGTGTGAACATATTATTTGCATTCTAACAAAAAAATATTTATTTATGATATTTTAAGTAAACGCATAAAAGACAGAGGACTGTGATTTCTTCCCGGTAGACTAATCATACATGAGCACTCTCCTAGAGAAATGATCGTTTCATTTATTTTTTACTTTAGCCTTCCTGTCTATATAAAACACTGTGTTAAATCGTATTTTAAGATCATAACAAACAATAAAAATACTATTCACTTACCTTCTGTCTGTTTGGAGTAAACGTTCATCAATGTTAGCGAAAGAATTATCCCAAAATAGCTGACTCAAATGCTGTTTCAAAAGCTAGAAGAAACAACTTATTGAACAAATCGGCCAATTAGTCTTTCTGTTGCCATCTAGTGAGGATAAAAGAAAGATATATCATTAATTCTTCAAAGTTTCTGTAAAAATTCTGGAATAGAAGCTGTTATATAGGATTTTAAAAGAGTGGAACTTTTGCGTATCGTTGGTAAATAAGGAGTTACTGTCTTCCTTTATTAACTTTTGTCTTATTTTCTGAAGTCCTTTATTGGACAATTATTGAACTGACCTACTTTCGTCGTAAATTTTCTTTTAACTCTTGCGCCCTCCTCAATCCTCGTCCCCTGGGCGGACCACTCTTTGATAAGTGGTTATGGATCTTAGCTCTGTAGCTCTAGCCCTTCAACCTGGGGGGGCACAATAATCGGGTTATCTGGTAGACGATGAACTGTCTGTCGAACCAGTGAGACTATCAGGCCCTGACTCTTCCGGGTGGCCGAGACCACTGGACTGTGCCTATTCATGGCCTGAGCCAAGGTCTGGTGGTTGGATGGGGTCGGGCTTGAGGGGTGTTCTTCGGGACCCTTCCCGGTGAATGATCCCGTCGAGAACGTGACCCTCGGCTGCGGTTCTGCTGGAAGAGATTTGGTTAGCTGTGCTTCCTTCCCTCGTAGACGGCATAAACCCTTTGGTTACCGCGGGAGGATGACTTTTCTCTGCCTCCCTCAATCCGCTCCATTTCTGATTCCTGTTTATTTCTGAGTCCTGTTTATTTCTCTATTCCCACACTTTTCTTGCTCAATTTTTATACTATCCTACCATCTTTGTTATTTATGATCCGGTTTTGTCCTCTGTCATTTTGTTATCCCACTTTTGAAAAATATATCGTTGCTTCATTTCCCCTTGAAATACCCCTCTTCTATTATCAATACCTGAATGGAAATGTCGAGAAATTGGTGATGTGGGGGGGGGGTGGCAGTTATGTACCCAGAATGAGAAAGCTGATACTTACATTCAAGATAAATTTGAGATATGCAATAAAATGTGTCTATTTGTAAAGGACGAATATATAAAAGTCGTTGGGAAATCTTTAGAGCAACTTCTGAATAGCTGAATTCCACACAACACACCAAGTAGAGACTTTACAGCAAAGTTAGTAGAGTAGTTTAGTAAGATTAGTAAAAGGCCCCGCCTATTTTCAGGCACATATAGTTGCCCAAGTTTCTTAATTAAAAATAATTAAATTCATTATCTCATTATCCAATATATGTACTGGTTCTTGCTGTTGATTTAGTTATGAATCCCTCCTCCCAAATCATAATCAATTGTACTCATAATAATATTGATTATTTTGTTCAGTTTATCAGCAAATTTTTGTTATACACAAAAATCATAAACTGATTTATTTATTAACAAATTTAAAACATTTTGTTTTAATGTTACAAGTATAACCAATATTTATGTTACAAGTATAACCAATATTTATTATCATTACCTAAAAATAAAAAAAGTCACGAAATTTGGAATGTACCTTATTATTTGTCAGTTTTCCATAGTGTCAAATGTAAAATAAAAATGAATAGGTAATAAAATAATTATATGGTGTTCATTTTAAATGTAAATAAATTCTATGTATAATCTATATATAAATTTAATTAAAATATAGAAGTTATTTAAATTATCGATTCCCAATTCATACGAAATATTTCAGAAAATGATGTCCACTTCATATTCTAGATTTTGCTTCTATTACTTTTTTTATATATATAGTACAATGTATAAGAGAAGTATTGTAATGGGGTCGAAAATTCGAATTCGAGTTTTCGACGGTAGAAGACGTTTCAAGTATCCCTGAGCATGAATCAAGAGTTTTTGAGATGATGTGTGTGTCAGTGAGTCTGTGGAGACGATATCTCACGAACGTAATTTGGTACAAAAATTACAATCAGTGAATACTGGAAGCCTATTGTTTTTAAACGCAACGGATTGTACTGAAGCCTCTTAAATTTTCGAGTAAAATTTTGATAAAATCATCAAAAAATCACAACCTTTAAGTTACGCAAATAGTCATTTCGTATGTAATTTTCCCTTAGAAAACGATTGATATAAAATTTAGGACAGCAGCATAAACCGTTCTTAAGATATTGCACATTTTTCAAATAAATGTATCAAAAAATCACATAAAATAAAAAAAATATTGAATAACTATTGGTAAATATGTCCACTTTTCATATGTCATAGCATGAGATAAGTTTGGTGACATCATTCTCGTGGAATTAGTTCATTCCATTCACCAGAAAAGGTACTTTGAGTATTTGAACGCCAATAGTCATTTATCTGGTATAAGAATAACTTATTGCTCCGTCCATAATGCTTGGTGAGATTTTGGCGGCAGATTTGGCAAAATATCGCAAACTTGGCGAATTTTTTAAATGTTGCCAAATTAACGAAAATATCGCCAAATGGATAAAAATAATACTAAATCAATGAAAATTACGACTAATTGACGAAAATTCAATATCTTGGAAATAATATAAATATGTACTAAACGTTACTAACGGAAAAATGGGATATTACCTATTTTTCCGCCAGTAACGTTTGACAAAATTTTGGTAACGAATTTGTCGGAATATCTCCAATGTTCTGACTTTATAAATGTTGCCAAATTGACGAAAATGCCACCCAATTGCTAAAATTTTGCCAAATTGATGAAATTGAAGCTAAATCAATGAAACTAATTGAGTTTAATATCTTGAAAAGAACATAAGAGTAGACTATAAGAAGAACCCATTTCTCTGTCCGTACGTCCGTAACCCTAGGTGAGAAATTTAGCGGGATTTCGCCAACTTGGCGACTATTTTAAATTTTGCCAAAGTGACAGAAATGTCTCTAAATTGATAAAATGACACCAGGGAAGTCATGTTTCGCAAATTCTGATCTCCGTCATATGACGGGAATACCATTTCCGCCATATGACGGGCATATAAGAAATGTTTTTCTCTCCGTTTGTCTGTAACATTTGTTGCTGCAAACGGAGAACTTGGCGAATAATCTATCGCCAATCATATCGCCAATTTGGAGATCTTTCACCCCAGATTGACGAAAATATCGTGAAAATTGCAAACATGACGCTAAATTAATGAAAAAATGACGCCTAATTGATTAATTAATTATTAAAATATTTTAATATATGAACTATTTCGCTTATTGAGGATGCTATCAATATTGATAATTGTGTATTTGAAAGTATCCAAATATAATTTATTTGGGTACTTTGGAATAGTTTACATGCTGTCATCCGGAAAATTGCCAAATGTACAATTCAACGTTAAAAACATAGTATCCTGGATCTTATACATAATTTTTTAACTGTAAAAGTAGTAAATCCATTGCATTATATAATGAAAGGCATGTTCTGCTCACATCAGATTTTTTATAACTAATTAATATACCGCATAATGAACTTATTTTCTATAATTTATCTTCCTTTCGAAAAGATTCTAAATTTTTATCGTTATGTAAATATTGTTATTCACAATTAATCCAAAGTGTAAATAAAAAATGATAAAGAAAGAATGTTTTAAACAATTTTGAAATATTTTAAAAGAAAAAAAAACTGAGATTTCTTCAGAATTCCAATGAATATGTCTTGCTGAGAGGCATCATTAAAAGCCTTCTCAAAACTGTTTTTGTGTTCATTTCCCTTTCAACTTCCTCCAGTGTTATAAATATATATATATATATATATATATATATATATCTTTATCAGTTAAAAAGCGGAATTTAAATTCGTAGGGTAGAAGTCTTTTTTATACTGAATTTGAAGATTTTGGTTTCGCGTCGATGAATTATAATACTATATTCGCTTAATTTTTTTTTCAGTTTTCATTCGATGCATTTGAATTTATAATTGAATTCCATGCATCTTGAATTCTTTAATGATAAATTATCACACCTAATTAATATACGGTATAAAATTCTGTCAAGTGATCGGCCATTAAATTTTAAGCCGTAGCATCTCTTTTTGAACGGTATCAATTAAATATTTGCTACTCATTGGAAATTATCAAAACCTTTATGCCTCACAAATATTTCGCTAGGTTACATACATACATATATATATATATATATATATATATATATATATATATATATTCTTAAACTGTTTAATTGTAATTTTTAATAGGACACTCTGTAATTTAGTAATTTTTAATAGCACCCTCCGCATAATTTTTAATAGGACGCTGTCCCCCCCGAAAGCAAAAGGTTAAGGCAGTATTAAATGCCTTGAACAGTGTAGCTTAAATATTTCCACACGTCCGGTCAGGACGCAAAATTCATTAGTGAAATTCATTCCCCATTCGCTGTGGTTTAGAGTAGGCCGTATCGTACTTTAAAATATAAGGAACATTAAATTTATTCTAAACTGAGGACAATGAGGACAGAATGTTAAGTATATACAACATTTTATTGTAATAATTAAAGGAACTAAAAGAAACAATTTTAACTTAATTAATATGCACAATATAAGATCTCAAATATAATTGACTCTCAATACAAATTATAATCAAACTCGCTCATCATTATTCTTTTATATAAATTACCAAACAATGCATTCATGTTAAGAAATATCTTAATGTTATCCTCTTAATCCTCTCCATTACTAATTAATTCATTATGTGCATTACATAAACTACCTTCACAATTTATCTGTTTAATTCCCCCTAATTCACATAAAATAAAATGACTTAGTATTGAGAGAGGTCTGAAGCTTCTAAATGGTGGACATGGAAGATACATAGGACCTACCTCGGACATCTTATGGGAGTGACCGTCATCAAAGCGGGTATCATGGGTCGCATACATCATATTTTGTAGTGTGCACTCTGTTCCAAATCAAGTCCCCGATACTTCACTTAACTTCAAACGCTCTCTCTCAACACTAAAATTGTTTCCGCCTCCATTTTGGCGTCCCCGTTTTCTAATTGGACAACATAGAGTTACACTTACTCCCCATGTTGTCCCCATTGGTTCAGTGTCATCCTTGATATAGATGAGAGACCTTAAATTAATATCTTCGATGGACCTGCTTCCCACGCTTCCAAAAAACACATGCCACCGGGGCGATCAAGAGGTCAGCCTCCTTATTGACCAAACCTCGTCGTCCTGTGAAACCTTAGAGTATCCGCTCTTGAGCAGCAAAAGGGGCGAGAGCCGTTTCCGCTGCAGGTGCCTGTGAAGGGAACATTTTTAATCAACACTGTGGGTTCCGGGATAAAAGCTGCAAAGTTGATCCCGGAGCCTTGTAAAGCTGTTGATTTCGTTTTATCACTGAAAAAGATGCTTTTTTCTGATACAAATTTCGAGACAAATGGGTTTGGAAATAATCTAGGATCAAAAAACGTCGAACGGTGACGGAGCTGGTTGTGAAATTATCTCTAAGCTCTTTTGGCCCAATCGCGATCTTTTTCTCCTGTAAAAGAAATTCATATATATATATATATATATATATATATATATATATATATATATATATATATATACGTGTGTGTGTGTGTGTGTGTCTGGTTCATGTTTTCCATTTATTGAATGTTGGTTATACTATTTATATTTCAGTGGCAGATTATGTGTTACACCAAGAAAGTACAGGCCGCCGGGAGTGTTTCCGCGGATTAAAGGCATGCTGTAACCGGGCAATAGGGATCACAACCCCCCTTGCCATTATGTACTTTTTTATTTTGATTCTTTGTCCCATTTGATTATATATTCCTTTGCAGATGTGGCACGATTATACTAATATGCCAAAGAAAAGGATTTACAAATGTATATAAAAATCCCTTTCGATATTTGTCAATCTTAAAGCTTAGATTTCGAATTAATTTCAAGTATTTCAAGAAGTGTCAGATGTAAAATAATATATCTGTACTTCTTTACGTCTTCAAGAGACTTGAATATTCTGAAAAAGTTAAACATTTGAAATTCGTGCAATAAAAATATTACGCGGTTTAGTGTTATGCATTTCAAAATTCATACCTTAAAAAACGCATTATTGAAAGAGTAAATTTTGCTTTATTAAATGCGGTTGATGGAAAATGTAATTTTTATAATTAGAGAAGTATCGTGAGAATAAATTTTTATCCTGATTTTAATCCATCACAAAATATTAAAATGCATTTTTTATTCATTAAATAAATTGTAGAAATACTCTAATTTTTTTTCTTTAAATATTTGGCTCAAATCTTAATGTCAGTAACGTATTGAACAAAAGGATGATTTTTATGGTTATTAAGATATGTTCATATTTTTTGTCGATGTTTTAAAGTAAAGAGAAAAATCACGTTCATATTTAATATTCCCTCTCATTTATATATCATTTTCTATCTATAAATCCTATTTTAAATAAAAAACAATATATATCTACTAAGATAAATTAAGAATTCGAATTTAAGAGATAAAATTTAAATACTGAAATGAAAATGTATTTAAATTGAATTGTAAAAGTATCCATATTAATAAAAGGCACACATTTTAAAGTGTGTTATTTATTACTAATACAACACCAGAACTGAGAGTGGTTCAGTAATTATTAATATAAATCCAAAATGTATTAAAGTATTATTTTTGCAATTTATCGATATTATATTTACTTAATTTTATCTGGTTCAGTTTTATTGTAAAATTTGAAATTATTTTTGCATATTATTGCCTATGTGTTGTATTCATTTTTGGCTCATAATCTGCGTGTCTATTATTTGAATAGTAAAGTTAACGTTGCACAAAACGTCATTTAAGTACGTCTAGGAACATATACCAATTAATCTAAAAATATACATTATATATATTAGTTTGTTAGCGCACTGGGAAAATTGTCATTTAATTCTACGCTATATATATATATATATATATATATATAAAACATTGCCCTCTGTTTTTATTCCTTAAATATTGATCTTAGACATATATGATAAATTACAAAGTTGCGTAAAAGGAGGAGCAGAATTTTATGAAACCGATAAACATTTTCAGAGGATTGAAATTGAAAAAATGCAAAATTTAAATTTTTATACGGTCCCCGAACAAAAACGTTTTCAATGAGTAAAATGTGCCCGATATATTAATAAGGTGGTCTACAAAATTTCAGCATTTTATCATAAAATGTCCCAGAGATATGTTTAAACAAAGTTAGTGAGGGATTAATCACACATTAAAATGTAAATGTTTACAGCAAGAGTGCAAATGATGCAACGTAGAAATGCATCATAGGCAAACAATATCTGCTTCTTATCTTTAATGGATCTTTGGCATGGATGGAAAACATTTTGAACAATCTTTGTAATCTTTATGTAGAGTTATTATTTCTACACAGGGTAGATACTTTTGTACCAATAAATAGCAAAATTATTATTTATTTATGTAATCATTGTTTTCTTTCGTAATTTATATATGACCCCTGAAACGCGATCTCTCGACATGATTTTTCCCCTCTGAGAACCCATGTCGATGCACCGAAAGGTGGTTTAACTCAGCATTTTTGTCTTTTCATATCTCTGAGACCTTTTATGATAAAATGCTGAAATTCTGTACATCACCTTATTACTGTATGGGGCACATTTTACTCATCGGAAATGTTTTTGTAAGGGGGTCGTATAAAAATTTTGTATATCTTAAAATTTAATTCCCTTGCAAATTTCATTCGAATTCATAAAATTCTATACCATTTTAAACGCAACTTTTTAATTTATTATATATGTCTAAGATCAATATTTAAGGAATAAAAGCCGAGGTCAATGTTTTTTTAATGCTATCTCTCTCTCTCTCTCTCTCTTTTTATATATATATATATGTATATATATAATTTTATATATATATATGTATTAATAAAATTTAGACCTGTCACTAATAGATATAAAACATATTTAACTTATGCCAATGCAAGACTTTTAAAACTTCTGAAGAACATTTTGAAAGAAATAAAAAATTCTGGTGTATATTTCATTAATAATAGTTGTGAAGTAATTGAGAAACTTAAAAATATTTCTGAAGATTTACTGTAAAGGAGTTGTGATTTTAATGACCTTTTTTGCAATATCGATATAAATGATCTGTTTTGCATATTTATGGAAATGTATGAAAAGTATGAGATGCAAAACCTCATTAAAAAACATATTTACAAGTGTCTGATCGAAATGGTCTTGTTTGAAACTGTGCTTTATGATGGCACTGAATTTTATAAGCAGCGTAATGGCATTCCAATGGGAGGGGCTTGCTCCTCTATTCTTG
>OX578148.1:123049947-123104947 GCA_951213105.1 Amaurobius ferox
GCGGATGCTTGGGTGCTTGATTGATGTGGTGCTGATTGAGAGGTTCTCCTTGGCTCCTTCTCACGAACATAGATCTAAATCCCTGAACCACAAAATGTGTTTCGTCAGAAAAGAGAACTTTCTCCCAGTCCTTCTCAGTCCATGTTTTGTATTTCCGTACCCATTCCAACCTTTTTTTCTTCATGCGAAGCGTCAGAAGCTGCTTCTTGTACGGTTGACGTGCTCTCCGTCCGCGTTCTAACAGCCTGTATCGCACTGTTGAAGGTGCAATATCAACACCAGCTGCCACCATGGACTTAGACAGGTCAAAACTGGTTAATCGAGGATTTTTAACACACATTCGATGTAAAGTTTTGTCGTCACGAGTCGAAGTTGATCTTTTTCGGCCACATCTTCCAGAGCGGTTGGTTCCAGCATTTAATTGTTATTTTTCATTGAAATAACTTTATAGATTTTAGCTACTTAATTAGAAAATGACCCAATTTTTTACACAATCAAATATTCAAACACATGCCATTCAATATTTATATAGGATATCGTATATTAATTCAACATTTTTAATCATGTGCAACGTATTTTTATATATATCGTTCGTTTTGAGAAATAATTTAAAATTTACTTTTAATACTACAGTACAAATAATAGAAACAAATTTCACGTAATTACTATTTCGGAATTAATGTTACAAATACTCACTCACAAATACAATTTTGTGAATATATATTTTAAAATTATAGAAAATCAAAAATTGCATATTATCATTTATTATTTTCTGCAGTTACGAGGCTTACGCGATTTAGTTCTAACATGCAGATTACTCTTTTTTAAAATTTGGAGAACATTTAAAAGTGTAATCAATAATTACATTTTTAGAAAATAAGGTAATCTGTTTCGTAAAAGTAATTTAATTTTAGTGTGTCTCTGACAACACATAGTGATAAATACCAATAATAACATTAATAAAACATTTATATAGAAATAATTATAATTACTTAAACTTTTTAATTCAATATTAATACAAAACAATTGGTAAAAGTTTTTGAAATAAAATCTAATTTTCTTCTATAAGGTTACCAAAAGAAAGAAACCATTTCAAGCTGTTCTTTATGTTCGTTAAAAGCTTCCAAAACATTTTTCGGAATCAGTAGTTTCATTTTCTTCTGTAATTGAAAGCAACAGAAGTGCATTTTTTATTATTTTTGTTGCAAAAGATATATTTCTACTCTTTCCCTCAGAATGCTTCTTTTATATTAATTCAATTAACCACATTTGATACGCAAAACAATCACTTTCGTTATTTCGTCTATTTAAACAGTCATTTATATGGTGGTTTCAAGAAATGAAAGTTTGAGCATTTCTTTTTTTTAATTTGTTAATCGCATTTCCCACAAATGATTGGTCCATTGTAGCAATTCAAAAGTAAAATACACAGCAGAGTAACTTGGAATTTTAGTCCCCTAAAGAAAAAATGTAAAATTTCTCTCTCCCTTCAAATAAAAGCATTCAAGGAAATGCTTTTATTTTGGAGGCTACAATTTTTAGTAGTCTAACATTTCGGGGTCTCTCCTTAAGATAAATTAATTTTGGGAATGTAAATTAGTACATAGCCCCAAAAAATTAGTTTTGGGGGAAACATTTTAGTTTGGGTCCCAAAAACCCAAAGCGTTTAGGGACATTATTTTATTCTGTATGGTCAAAAATTTGAAACTTTTGCAATTTCTCATCATTTTGTTTTCTTTGTATTCTTTCTTTCTTTTATTTTGCCCTATTTCTTTTTAGAGTTCCACTAATTGTTTTACTTAAATTCTTGTCAGATATCGGTAATTGGGTGAAAATTATTTTCAAATGTATTAAATTAGTTTTATAAACTATTCACTGATTTATTATTTAAAAAAAAAATAGAATCAAAGGCCTCGTTATAATAACAATACAATACGTATCTCTTTCAATATATTTTTGAGGAAAAAAAAAATTTCTTGCTCTGGACACATCAAATACTTCAGATCCCTCTATGCCTTTATGTTTCTTGGGGCCCTTAAGCATCACAAAATCGCACTTTATGCTAGTTATACCACTGGACAACAATAAACTCAAGTTAGAGGTACATTTTCTTGTATTCCCATTTTTAGTATAAGCCGATAATTTAGTTTAACCTTCCTATGATTTGTTCTCAAAAAATAATTGTCTTGTAAATCTTGAGGGTAATAATTGCTCCATTTCAATACAGTCGCCTATTCATTGTGCGAGGTAATTTGGCTTGAAAAAACATGAGAAATGTATTTAAGTACAAATAAAATGATAATATAACATATAACTCTTTCGAGGATACGCTGAATCCTCTTTAGCCCATATCGTCTTATTGTCTCCGGGTTTGTTGGTTCTCTTGCATTGTCTACAGCATATCCTCAAAACAGCCGTATGCTACATTATTATTTTATTTGTGCACAAATACGTTACTCATATTTTCTTATTCTTTACGCAAAGTATTGTATTACTTATTGATACTTAGGCTTTATTGAAATTCTACTTTGAAACAGTCCTTATGAAACATGTATTTCAATAAAAGTTCAACATTTTTTTTTATTAAAAGCAAAATGTTTGATATCACGAGAAATATGATTATTATTTTCTTACATTGGGGAGCTCCGACTCCTGCTCGCTAACATTCGCAAACCACCACAGATAGTTTTGCGAGTTCGTTTGATCCACCTGCTACGTAGATGTAATAAACCCACTAAGGCTCCGTCACTTGATCGCAGATGCTCAAAAACCCTCTGGAGTTTTTTACTTCGCCCTCTCTTGCTCTGGTGGTGGACCAGCAGCTTTTGAAGGTTTTCGATTTTTATCCCTTGTGCGTTAAAATTGTTTTAATTTCGGTAGAATTTTATAATAATGAATTTTATGAAAAGAAATTTAATATGAGCTGTATTAATAACCAGGTTTATTTTTTTATTTGGAATTTAAATGATTGTACAACGCATATGACTCTGAATGTAAACAAATTAAATAATTTCAGTCACGTAGAGAGTTAACATGCTAAGGATTCGAACAATCGTGATCATTAAAAATTAGTTTTTGTAATAATTTTGTTTAATTATTTATAATAATCAACAATAAAACATATAATTTTAACTGCAATAATAATTACATTTTTATCGTAGTTGCTTATGACAAGAATCGATGCGAGATGTTTATAAGAATTATAGTTTATAAGAACAACAATAAAGCAATGTCTCTGCAATATCTTTGCACGTATGGTTCTGTTCATACTTATGGCTATTTACAACATTCGATACAAAAAAAAAATAAAAGTTTAGATTTGATTATGCCTTACTCCCTATAAACGAGTCTTACAATTGGAATTTTCGTGCCAAATTTCATTTGAAAAATTGATTTTTTTAAAAACATTATACTGTAGACACAAATATAAAGACAGATATACTCAGTTAATAGCTTGTTTGACGCGAATAGGTGATGCCTGAGAGGGACAACGAACCAACTATGTAACGGTTAGCTAAACTACTCTCTATCTCTTGAGTAACTTCTTAATAACTTCGAGTAACTTCGAGTAATTTCAGTAACTTCGTAATACTTTATTTTTGCAGATTGAATACAGGTAATATTGAATTTAGTAAGGAAATATTAAACGAAGTAACTCATAATAGACTCCATTCGGTTCCTAAAATTCGATTTGCTTCTTCTTTGTGCACGTTTTTATATATTACTTAATACGGTGGTCAATTATCAACGAAAATGCAGTCTTTACTTTACCCTTTATTATATTAAGTTTTGAATATCCCGTTGGACCTGATTCTTTTTTACTTTCCCTGCAATACATGGTAATGTATAGGGAAAGTATTGGAATCATGCCGAAAATCACAACTCGAGTTTTAGACAGATCTACACGTTTCGAGACCGCTAGAATACGAAAAAACCATTTTTAGCGTGACGTCTGTGTGTGTGTCTGTCTGTGTGTCTGTCTGTGTGTCTGTCTGTGCAGATTTTGTATCCACTCTAACTGAAAAACTAATGGACCGAATTTCACAAAATTTGGTAGGTAAGTAACTTGTGGGCGGGGCAGGTGCTGATTAGTTTTGGGTACAATTCGAGATAAAAGAACCCGCCTTTTTGTGCGAAATGGCCCGCAAAAGCTTGTATCCACTCTAGCTAAAAAACTACTGGACCGAATTTCACAAAATTCGGTAGTTGAGTCACTTGTAAGTCATCCTGGTGCTGATTAGATTTTGGTACGATTCGGAAAAAAAATAACCTGCCTTTTCTTACAAAATGGCCCGCAAAAATCATCAAAATCTAAACTAAAGAACTACGCATGCTCAAATATGTCCATTAAATGCTTGTTTAATACGTAATTTTTAACGAAGAAAAGAATAAGACCAACCCCATTACACTAGGACTAGCCGTTCTCGAGATATTTCAGTTTTTCGTAATTTCTCTACACCACCTATGAAATTAAGTCCGGTTACCGAATGAGAAATAAAATTGAATTAAAAGTGAAATAAATTTAATTAAAATAAACAGAACGAGGATATAAAATCTGCAGGGAAAGTCATGTGCTGCCCACATCAGATTTTTACTTTCCCTGCAATACATGGTAATGTATAGGGAAAGTATTGGAATCATGCCGAAAATCGCAACTCGAGTTTTCGACGGATCTACACGTTTCGAGACCTCTATAATACGAAAAAACCATTTTTAGCGTGACGTCTGTGTGTGTGTCTGTCTGTCTGTGTGTCTGTGTGTCTGTCTGTCTGTGTGTGTGTCTGTCTGTCTGTGCAGATTTTGTATCCACTCTAACTAAAAAACTAATGGACCGAATTTCACAAAATTTTGTAGGTAAGTCACTTGTGGGCGGGGCTGGTGCTGATTAGTTTTGGGTACGATTCGGAATAAAAGAACCCGCCATTTTGTGAAATGACCCGCAAAAGCTTGTATCCACTGTAGCTGAAAAACTAATGGACCGAATTTCACAAAATTCGGTAGATGAGTCACGTATAGGTCACCCTGGTGCTGATTAGATTTTAGTACGATTCAGAAAAAAATAACCTGCCGTTTTTTGCAGAATGGCCCGCAAAAATCGTCCAAATTTAAACTAAAGAACTACGTATGCTCAAATATATCCATTAAATGCTTGTTTAATACGTAATTTTTAGCGAGGAAAAGAATAAGACCAACCCCATTACATTAGGACTAGCCGTTCTCGAGATATTTTAGTTTTTCGTATTTTCTCTACGCCACCTTTGAAAATAAGTCCGGTTACCGAATGAGAACGAAAATTGAATTAAAAGTGAGATAAATTTAATTAAAATAAAGAGAACATGGATATAAGTCTGCAGGGAAAGTCATGTGCTGCCCACATGAGATTTTTTAAAATGTTATAAAGTACTGCTCTTCCAGATGTAGCACCTATTTGATTTTTTTCCCAAATTGTGCCATCAATCGAAATATACTGTTCATTTTTTTATTCTCATATTCAGAACTTGAGATCGATCTCATTCTTTTTAGTCTTATACGTATTACATTCACAATATTCTCATGTTCATCGTCGGTATCTGTAGGCTCACACTAAGTGTCTAATAGATCATTATTATTTTCAAATAATATATCTTCACTTTTATAAAGTTCACCTTCATCAATTTCCGAAAACTCTTCTCCTATGTTATTTATTTCTTCTAACAACTTGGTGTGTCTTAAATGTTTCGACATTTTTTCAAGGTGAAGATTAGGAATGAAGTAACTAACGCTGTAAAAACAAAATATAAATTAACTATTAATACTTCTTAGTTTTGTCACATTTTCTTGCAACTTGATATTTAACACTCTTTAGCGTAATTTTAGTACACAATTATTTTAAATTGAACTTACAACGCAACAGTCCTTGCAGAAATGTGCAGGAAACTGGTGAAAATATGTGAAATATGCACGTACATCACATTTTCTGACCCGATAACCTTATAAGGCAATAAATTTTTCTCCCGGCCAAATGGCCGGTCATGGTAGTTAACGGCAAACTATGTATCTTTATCATATAAACCCAAGAAGAAGAACAATAAATATTGAAAAATTGATTGCATACATTTAATAGAAAAAGCCATGACGTCAAGTGAGAAAAAGTGATAATAATATATGAAAATTCTCTAATCAAAAATTTACTACTGGTCATTTGACTGGTCATGGTACGTTTAATGTTAAATTACATGCTACATACCAGTCCCTCAGATCGAATAGCAATATCTAATCTAAACCATCTCATCATTTCTCTGCAGCGTCTCATACAGGATAAGATTGTGTTTGCCTTAACTCTTCACCAAATGCAACGTATCCTATAATTTGTAAAGATCAGGTAAAATTACAGTTTTGGCAGTACTATGATCTCAATTGTACACTGCCTCTAACGTGCAAGGTTACATTTTCTGTCACCTATGCAAAACGAATGTTTCAGTGAATCGCATTATTCCATTGACCCTACAATCTATATATACTAATTGCCAAGTGTCCGTCTGTCTGTCTGTCCGTCTGTCTGTCACGCTTTTTCAGGCACTTCCCGAATAGATAGAGACTTGCAATTTAGTACACTGCTCGATCGTTCGGTAAAACCCCCTGGAAAAATCGAATTTTTCGAAAACATTCTATAGAGGGGGTGTCCCAGACCAAAACGTTCGAAAAGTGAAATGATGGGAAAGCATGCTTTGCAATGAGATAGAGACTTCAAATTTAGTATATAGGTAAACCGTTTGAAAGGAAGAAAGTGTACAATTTCAGATTTCGAATATTTTCTACTTAAGGGGGTTCTGCACACCAAAATGTTCGATTTACCGAATAAATCAGAAACGACTACATTAAAATTTGATTGAGGCTTGCTATTTGGTATATGGGCGAATAATGTGATAGTAAACACAATGAAAATGGATTTTTTCAAAAATGCATATTTTAGGGGGTGGGTACTGTACACAAAAACATTCGAAAGGTGAATTGATAGAAAAAGCATGCTTTGCAATGAGATAGAGACATCAAATATGGTGTAGGGGTAAATAGTTGGAAAGGTAGAAAGTGTGCAATTTCAGTTTTCCAGCATTTGCTATTGTAGGGGGGGGGGGGGGTGCCGCTCACTAAAATATTCGATTTGTCGAACAACTTGAAAACGCCTCCTTTACAATGTCATAGAAGCTTGAAATTTAGTGTATGAGCTCATCATTTGAAAAACAAACCCAAGGTGAATACAGTTTTTCAAAAATGTTCATTTAAGAGGGTGCAACACAGAAAAACGTTCAAAAGATGAAGTGATAGAAAAACATGCTTCGCGATAAGATAGAGACTTCAAATTTGGTGTACGGGGAGATAGTTTGAAAGGAAGAAAGTGTGCATTTTCAGATTTCCAATATTTGCTACTTTAGGGTGTGCCGCACACCAATATTTTCGGTTTTCCAAATAATGAGACACTCCCTTTTAAATGTGATACAGGCTTGATATTTGGTATGTAAGCCAATCATCAGATAAAAAACTCAAGATGAACAGAGTTTTTCAGAAATGTTCATTTATGAGTCTGCTCCACAGAAAAACATTCGAAAGGGGAAATGATAAATTAGCATGCTTCGGGGTGAGATAGAGACTTTAATTTGGTGTACGGGTAGATAGTTCTAAAGGAAGAAGTCCGCAATTTAAGTTTTCCAATATATTCTGCTTTAGGGGTTCTGCACACCAAAATATTCGATTTGCCGAATAAATGTGAAGCGCGAATTATTCGAAAATTTATATTATTCAGGTGTTGTTTATTGTGAAACCGTTGATATTCAACGGGTATTCTTCTAGTTTTTTATCTATTATTCGATTAAGACATTGATATTTATTTTCATATTTAAAGTTGACAATATCTAGTACTTTTGTGAAATACATTGCCATATATGGCATTTGAAAATTTTAAATAATTTACTGATAATTTCTTGATACTTTATGTATCTTGAAAAATATAAACAGTATGCTTCGGTTACAGATAACAATATCCATAGCCTGAATATTAAGTCCATGAATGTTATTATAACTCGGGACTCGTCAGTATGAAATACAAGATATCTGCAATGACATAATAAACGCTTATACAGGGGACTACTAAAATAGTGATTTTATATATTTTTATTTCGTAAAATGAAACATGTAAAATATTATTATACCTTACATAAAAATGACAAACAGCAAATATAAATCTACATGTATATCGTTCCAAATTTATACACAGTAAAATACTTGCCTAAATGGACAAAACAATGTTTTCTTTTAATGTTTCTTATATTTGTAAGAATAAAAAAAAACTCTGAACAAATCACCAACAATCTATATTTCTTATAGTAATGAATAAATATTAATCTCAAGTAACACAATTTTTTCCATGTGATGTTCTGATTTACTAAGGAGTAGACTAAATATCGATCGAAACATCTTGACCATAATCAGATACACATGGAAGTCCTAAATTCTGGATGATATTTTCTTTCCAGATTTTATTTCGAATGTCCCACTGGCAAGTGACGCTTCCCAAATAATATTTCCTAAAATAATACATTTATATGAATCATTTCTTGTGTTATATTTCACAGAATTTTGTATTTGTTTGTTTTCTCGACCTATACTGTTCGACTTATCCGAAGTTGCACGGTAAATGTTTGGACTGCCGGGACAGTACCACTAAATTTAACCCAGAACTCAATGGGGACGGTATCTACAGGGACCGTACCCTCTTTCCCTTACCACCAGCCGCTCAGAAGAACTTACAGACCTACATATTTAACGTGTACGTACTCCGCGAGAACATTGGGGAAGTTTGGGCAGAGTCCTAGTGCACTCCCCAAGCGCTGACCACTGTGGGCTGTCCCACACCTAGAATTTTGTATTTAGAAAATTAAATTTTTATAAGACGAAAAATAAATGAAATAATGTCAAATGGGATTTACATTGTAACTAGACACTTCCGGCGAATATCCCAGACGATATTTGAAATAGCTCTCAGATATATTCAGTAAGTCCATGCAAGTTTAGAATTCTTGCCTCCCTCCCCCATTCACACTACGCAGCCCCCAAAATGGCTAGGGCTTGTAAAGCTTGTGCTTTGGCAACAACTGACTATGTCCAGGCAGTGCCTCCTTGCAAAGACGACTTAATACACACAGGCAGTACGACAGCTATACGAGCACATATATAGTTAATTTATTTAACGAGTATAATTATATTAATTGGAACTCAACAGCCATTCGACATCCATCTCAACTCGACATCAATTTTTTTTCTAACTTTACAAGAATGATCCCTTGTTTAAATGATTACAACTATAGCGTGTTACCCTGCACCTTAAAGTACATGGAAAACGCTTTCGATTGATACCATACCTAACAATGTACATCCCGGCGGAAAGTAACTTGCCCCCCCCCCCCTAAGCGGAGCTAATGAAATGAAGAACAGAAAAAATGTGTTGTAGCTAATTTCCATAACTATGATTGAAACTATAGCATCTCATGTCTTTGAGCCATAAATAAATATTTTTATGCTGATTATATCAAATGCTGCCATGATTATTATATATTATATCAAATGCTTATCCTATGCTGCCATGGTAAAAAATATATAATTTCGAATATATTTTGAAGTTTTCGCTCGAATTTAAAAAAGATCCTGAGAAAAAGTCTAGATTTTTTGTCAACAAATCCGGATATAAATATTCATGAAAATCCAATATGTGTGATTGCTACTGTGTATACAAGAAATCGACCACAGACGGACATCACTCCAGAAATAGTCCAAATATGTTCAGAAGGTCTTAAAACATATATTGGGATCAAAATCTCGAGTTCGAAAATTTTCGTGAAAGCAATTCTTTCTCTGTACTATATTACGTGGTATGAAAAAGTAAAAATGAATACAGTAAGTATCCCATTCCGAATGTTTTCCTTATTACAATCTATCAGCTTCAAACATTCCTATTTAATTCACAAACGATTCACGTAAAATTCCCTATTATTATATATCCCCATTTTTTTACACCAGATTCATTATTCCCATTTATCCTAATCTGCCACGTCCCAGAAGCGTATTTGCCACCAGTGCTTTAATAGTTGAAAGAGGAGAAAAAAATCTGATGAGAGCAGTACATGACTTTCCACATATAAAGCAATGAATTTACTCCTTTTACAGTCAAAAAAGGAATATATAAGAAACACTGCACTGTGTTTTTAAAGTTGAATTGTACATTTGGCGATTATCCGGATGACAACATGTAAAACTATTTCAAAGTATCCAATTAACATATATTTCGCGCAACTCTACATAAACAATTATAAATATTGATAGCATCCTCGATTGGATATACAGGGTGTCCCCAAAACATCGACATCGGCTTTTATTCCTTAAATATCGATCTTAGACTTATATAATAAATTACAAATTTGCGTACGAAATGGTACAGAATTTTATGAAATTGATTAAAATTTTCAAAGGAATTACATTTTAAGAAATATAAAATTTAAATTTTTATACGGTCCCTTTACAAAAACATTTCCAATGAGTAAAATGTGCCCCATATACTAATAAGGGGATGTACAAAGGGGGATGTAAGGGGATGTTCAGCATTTTATCATAAAAAGTCCCAGAGATATGAAAATACAAACATGCTGACTTAAATCACTTTTCGATGCATCGACATGGGTTCTCAGAGGGGAAAATTCATGTCGGCAGATCGCGTTTCATGGGTCATACACAAATTACGAAAGAAAACAATGATTACATAAATAAATAATAATTTTGCTATTTATTGGTACAAAAGTATCTATACTGTGTAGAAATAATAACTTTGTACATATATTACAAAGCTTGTTCAAAATGTTTTCCATCCATGCCAAAAATACATTAAAGATAAGAGGCAGATATTATTTGCCATTTCTGCGTTGCGTTATTTGCACTCTTGCTGTAAACATTTACATTTTAATTTGTGATTAATCCCTCATCAACTTTGTTTAAACATATCTCAGGGACATTTTATGATAAAATGCTGAAATTGTGTATATCACCTTACTAGTGTATGGGGCACATTTTACTTATTGGAAAGGTTTTTGTAGGGCGGCCGTATAAAAATTTAAATTTTGTATTTCTTAAAATTTAATCCCCTGAAAATTTTTATTGATTTCATAAAATGTTGTACCTTATTTTAAGCAACTTTGTAATTTATTATATATGTCTAAAATCAATATTTAAGGAATAAAAACCGAGGTCAATGTTTTTGGGACATCCTGTAGAGTCCATATATTAAAATATTTTAATAGTTAATTCATCCATTAGGCGTCCTTTTCATTAATTTAGGGTCAGTTTCGCAATTTTCACGATATTTTCGTCAACCCGGGACAAAATATCGTCAAGAAGGCGGTACTATACCAGATTATTCGCCAGGTTTGCCAAATGCATTACTAAGTGTCAGTGACAAACGTGGAAATAAGCATTTCCTATACTAGAAGACATGCCCGTCATATGATGGAAATCAGAATTTGCGAGATATTACTTCCCATTTGGCGTAATTTTTATCAATTTGGCGATCTCTATGTCACTGTGGAAATATTTAAAAGAGTCGCTTTGTTGGCGACCTCCCTCTAAATGTATCGCCAAGCGTTACGGATGAACGGAAAACTAGGTTATTCTTATTGCCTGCTCTTATGCTCTTTCCAAAATATTGACCTTTCATCACTTTGGTGAATTTTTATCAATTAGGTGATATTTTCGGCAATTTGGTAACATTTAAAAAGTCAGCAAGTTGTAGATATTCCAACAAATTCGTCCCCGAAATTTTGCCAAGCGTTACGGATGGAAAAATAGTTATTCTTATAGAAGTTTCTTATAGTATTTCCAAGATATTGAATTTTCGTCAATTAGTTGGCATTTTCATTGATTTAGCGTCATTTTTATCAATTTGGTGAGATTTTCGTTAATTTGGCAACATATTTAATAAGTCGCCTAGCTGTCGATATTCCGCCAAATTCTCGCCAAGCGTTATGAGTAGAAATAAGTTATTCTTATAGCAAATAAATGACTATTGGCGTCCAAATACAAAAGTATTACCCAAAGTATATTTTTTCTTAAACACGCTAGACCCATGAGGATGATGTCACCAATTTTAATTGAATGGTATTACATATGAAACGTGAACATATTTCACAATAGTTAATATTTTTATGTGATTTTTTGATATATTTATTTAAAAAATGTGAAATTTCTCGAGAACGGTTCTTGCTAGCGTTCTAAAATGTATGCCAATCGTTTTCTAATGACAAATTACATAAGATATGATCATTTTCATACCTTTATTAAAGGTTTTGATTTTGTGATTATTTTTTCAAAATTTAGGAGATTCTGAACATGCGATTGCGTTTGAAAACAATAGGCTTCCAATATTGACGAATTATAAATTTTGTACTAAATTACTTTCGAATCGCTCCATTCGTTCGTGAGATATCGTCTTCACAGACTCACCGAAATGTTAAACAAATAATTATGGACATAGTTTTTAACTGCTTCCAACAGATTTGGTGTGAATATTGCTAAAAATCTCGCTTCAGCGCAAATTAATAATAAACCAAATTGAATTTAAAAATAAATCCATTCGATGTGTCTCTGGACTTTTCCAGATGTATCTCAGTTCCAAGTGTAATAGTTGTGTGTCTCTCTCTCTCTCACTTCGGTTTTACTTAATATGTCTAAGACATGCATATATTGTTTTTTTATTATTTAATATATCATACACATATTAATACCCTAATCAAAATTTATTGCTTTTATTGATTTCAGTTTAGAGCCACTGCATCACGAAAGAAAATTAAATTCCCTTCAGATGCCAATAAATGGTGTTATCTTAATTTAAATAATCGCATATTTGTATTGATGCATCAATGGTATTGATGTGCCGAAAAGTTAAATTATTTGGCGATGCGTAACAAAATGCATTCCTCAACTGATTGTGCAATACATTTTTATAAGCATTTATTTCCTGTGGCAATACATGCTGAAATAGCTGCTGTATGAAGTTAGAAAGAAGATAAAACTCCTATGGATGAAATGCTTGAAAATATCATAATACTTTGCGAATGATAACTAAGTGTCATTAAAATCCCATCTATTCTCATTTAACACAATAGAAAGGAGTAGAGTTTAGTTTATATATTTTTTGTTATTTTTAAATTAAATTTCCTTGATTATGAGCGGAAGGAATAAGCAATTTTTCGAGTCACAGAATAAGTAGTTGGGTTTGTCGTAGAGTAATAAATATATTTTCAAGTCGTAGGTTATAGAATATATACAGACAAAAGTAAACTGAAAATAAAATAAATAAATGTAAATACTTAAAAATATTCTATTTTGTTTGTGATTTAATTTCCATTGAATAAATTTGCATTGTATTTTTTCTTTGTAAAATTAACAGTTTAAACATATACTACTAGAGTATGTACCCGATAGTGCCTGGCATTCATGTTTTAAACCATGCAATGAGTGCAACAGTGATTTATATAGGGTGAATAAAAGACGATGGGCCAAAATTTACGAGGAGGTAGTACATTCCGAACCAAACGTTTGTCGTCATAGTTTACCGGATGGGAAATTAAACTTAAATCACCAGTGGCCGCTTAATGGTGAAACCGATGAGGTGAGGCGAAAACAAAAAAATGACGAAGTTACAAAATGACATTTAATAAACAATAATTACAGCAATGGCTCAAAACAGCGACCGCCAACCTGGATGCACGTCTCACAGAGGCGATGGAGGGATTATACGAACAGACCAGGCATGTCGCGCACTTGCCTGGTTGGTCTGTTCGTATAATCCCAGCGACAACAACAGCGACTAAATGACAACAGCGACTAAAATTCTGGCGACGAGTTCCTCTTCAGAATCAAGGGAAGTGTCATAGACGAGACTCTTGAGATATCTCCACAAAAAGAAGTCAAGGCACGACAGATCAGGCGATACGGGGTCAAGATCTATGGAACCACTTCGCCACATCCATCGAAATAACTGCTGCAAACTAATAAGGTCGTACATTCGGTGTTACGAAATTTTACATAAGGGTTCTTAATCTTCTCCTGATAGAATTTGCATACCTACTTCTCTTCTTCAACCAGAAAATAACAACCAAAATGGCGCTTTATGTCTGGGGAGCGACCGCTTCCCAACGAGTAAGTGCCCTGTAACGCCTTTACATTTTATTTCCGACTCAGTAAACTACGACGAAAAATGATTGGTTTAGTGTATACTACCATCTCGTAAAGTTTGGTTCATCTTTTTTTTAATCACCCTGTAGATAGATTAGTTTGAGCTGAATTGTATGACCCCTGAAGAATCAGTCCCTTTTGCCTCTATTATACGACCAGTAATTAGAAACTTAAAATAAAAATTTTGAAGCATTAAATTTCATTAATATGGGGTCTAAGGGAGCATAGATTGATTGCGTTATGTTAGCGCACGTGCGTTTTAGTAGGAGGTCGCACCTGTAATAGGGGGACCGAAAAGTCGCGCAACTCACATTTCGGTTGATATCTCTCATAAATATACAGATGTTTGAATTTCACGCTATTTAACCATCATATAATGCACAATAGATGGCGTTGTTAGTACAGAGTCAGTTCACATAGTTCTAAAATGGCGTTCAGTTTACCGGAGCGTGTATTTATTGTGGAGCATTATTTGAAGACCGTTGAATCAGTGTTTGGTGATAGGGTCGTTTCACGTGAACTATGGCCACCCAGATCCCCTGATTTAACTGCCCCTGATTTCTTTCTATGGTCTTATCTCAAAGAACGTGTATACGCAAACAATCCAAGGACAATCGAAGCCTTAAAGAACAACATCTGCAACATCGCTGCATCCATTCCCACCGATATGCTGCATCGTGTACGGCTACAAATACCTGTCGTCGAGTAGAACTGTGCTTGACAGCAAATGGTTATCATTTTCAGCATTTGTTGTAACGTACGATGTTATGCAGACATTAAACTATTTACTGTGAATATTTCATATTTTTTGTCTTTTTTGTATTGGGAGTAAGTGCCCTGTAACGCCTTTACATTTTATTTCCGACTCAGTAAACTACGACGAAAAATGATTGGTTTAGTGTATACTACCATCTCGTAAAGTTTGGTTCATCTTTTTTTTAATCACCCTGTAGATAGATTAGTTTGAGCTGAATTGTATGACCCCTGAAGAATCAGTCCCTTTTGCCTCTATTATACGACCAGTAATTAGAAACTTAAAATAAAAATTTTGAAGCATTAAATTTCATTAATATGGGGTCTAAGGGAGCATAGATTGATTGCGTTATGTTAGCGCACGTGCGTTTTAGTAGGAGGTCGCACCTGTAATAGGGGGACCGAAAAGTCGCGCAACTCACATTTCGGTTGATATCTCTCATAAATATACAGATGTTTGAATTTCACGCTATTTAACCATCATATAATGCACAATAGATGGCGTTGTTAGTACAGAGTCAGTTCACATAGTTCTAAAATGGCGTTCAGTTTACCGGAGCGTGTATTTATTGTGGAGCATTATTTGAAGACCGTTGAATCAGTGTTTGGTGATAGGGTCGTTTCACGTGAACTATGGCCACCCAGATCCCCTGATTTAACTGCCCCTGATTTCTTTCTATGGTCTTATCTCAAAGAACGTGTATACGCAAACAATCCAAAGACAATCGAAGCCTTAAAGAACAACATCTGCAACATCGCTGCATCCATTCCCACCGATATGCTGCATCGTGTACGGCTACAAATACCTGTCGTCGAGTAGAACTGTGCTTGACAGCAAATGGTTATCATTTTCAGCATTTGTTGTAACGTACGATGTTATGCAGACATTAAACTATTTACTGTGAATATTTCATATTTTTTGTCTTTTTTGTATTGGGAAATATCAAACGAAATGTGGGTTGCGCAACTTTAGAAACACTGAATGCGAGGGGTATATGCTTCGCATGCGAAAGCGCGGGGTGGAAAGGAGAATATATTTGGATATATTTTGCAACTTTTTTCCGTCTTATGGCGGGCTTGTCTTTCCATCATAATATAAACGACAGGAACCAATGATTGAATCCGAGTTTCATGGATTTTACTGCGACTTTCTACCTACTGCAGAATTCAAGCTATATAAAGGACTTAAGCCGAATTGACTTACGAATCCTTATCTTAAAATTTGAATCCTACTTTATGAATATGAGGAAGAATTTCGTTCAATAGATCCCCATAATAAAAGTGGAACCTATTTTATAAAAAAATAGATTAGCTTCTTTTATCTAAAAGACATATGTCTTAAAATGGAACGTTTTTTTTAAATTTTAGTATCTGTTCATTGGTAAGCAGTTCTTCATTTTTAAAAAATGTGATGATGCTGTTTCTTTAAACAAGAAAGAAATATCACAAAATATAAAGACCGACATCAATCAAATGTGTTATCTGTTTTTATTCATTTTGACTGAGGTATCGGTAGAGATTTAAAAGTAATACTCTTCTTAGTACTTTATTTTTTTTTGTTCACATTCAAAGAACCTTTTTTAACAAGCATTTGAAAAAAAAATACTGGAATTCTTTCACAATGGGTTTAATACCTCTTTATAAAAAAGGCGCTATTTGAGATTTAGTTTAGTTTTTCTTAGAAACATAGTAAAAGTTTCTGTAAATATTATATAATATTACTATTAAAATTATTTTGGGAGTTAACATTGCGTCTGTAAATCAATCAAAATGTTTTATCTGTTTCTATTCATTTTGACTGAGATATCAGTGGAGATTTGAAAGTACGAGTAATACTCTTCTTAATACTTTATTTCTTTATTGTAAAGAGCTCTTTTTAACAAGCATTTGAAATAGTGGAATTCATTCACAGCGGTTTCAATATCTATTTCTAAGAATAAGGTGTTATTTTAGATTTGGCTTGGTCTTTCTTAGAAACATCGTAAACATTTCTGTATTTATTATATATCTATTACTATTAAAATTATTTCGGGAGTTAACATTTCTTAAGTGAATTAATATTGATAATTCTAAAAATGATTTTAATAAATGAAGTATGTTTCTATGTGTATGTGTGTACAGTTTGTAGCGCGAAATCTGAGCGTCGTACGACTATAAAATTTGGTACGCAGGTACATCAAGACTTAAATAAATGCATCTAGCTAGATTTTTTTTAAATTGTCGGATTAGTTATTTAGTTATTTTATGTTTTGACCCGATTTACAACGATTTTGGCAATATTCGCACCGACCGATCCTTAGCAATCTAATATATTATCACAGAGTTTCCATCTTAACATCATCGGAAAGATCGAAAAATTATCTTTCGAACAAACGGTAAATGAAATTCGTACGATTATTAGATATTTTTAGTGAATTTAAAAGAGAATATATTTTTATTGGGTCCAACACAAGAAGGGCCACAACCATTTCAGCTTGGCTGTGCGAAATGTCTTGGATGCTACATTCTCAGGATGATGAATTAATTGGTCAGGGTGGTCCCATCACTTGGCCGGCACGACCACCCGATCTCAAATGTCTGGACTTTTTCCTAAGGCCCCATATGAAATCCTCATCTATGATAGTTCCGTCGATTCCGTTGAGGACTTTGCTGCCAAGATTTCTGTTGCTGTTGCCGCTGTACGAGAAATGTCTGGTGTTTTCGCCAATGTACGACGATCACTATATGCATTCATGTTAGATGTCGCAGTTTCGAGCAATTTCTATATCCATTATAATTTGTTTTGTAATTTCTTCGATATCTTGTTTTGAGCATTTTCTGTACGTTGTTCGTTAAAATGTGTTCTGTAATTTCTTCACTTTCTTCATACCTCCTTTGCCATTCTTGTGTTCTATAATTTCATGCAACAGTACGTGTTGACCACTAGTGCTTAACCGCTTGATTTACAACCATGCATTGTATGACGAAAAGTGCTTGTTTCGATGTGTTCTATCACCCCTTAAAAGTTTGCCCCATCGTTTTGAATCACCCTGTATAAATGGCCGCTAACAGTGTAGGACCACTAATAAGTTGCGTGGATGAACACTATTCGAGTGGGGAGCGAAATTCCGTTCGACGAGGTGGACAGTGGCCCACTTTCATTTTGAAGGAGGGGAATGAACAAAAAAAGCATAAAGTGGTAAAGTGGGGAAAATCAAATTTATAGTGGTGCCCCTGACAATTGTTTATAGGGACTCACAATTTGTATGGACGGCCCTAAACGGTATCATAATTAGTAAACCCTTAACAATAATTTGGGTATTTATTACCCCACATTTTTTATTTCAAGTCTATCTCACTGAAAAGCGGGAATTTTGAATTTATTCGAAAAACAGCACGTTTGATAAAGCGCCTCTAAAACGACAATTTCAAGTCTATAACTAATCAGGAAGTGTATTTTAAAATCAGTCTATATTTCGTTCATTTTGGGGTTGCAGCATCCCTTGCGTGTAATGTTGTTTTGAAAATTTCGAATTTTATCTTCTGTTTTATTTCAAAATATCTACTACAGGAACAACTCCTAACCTCAAACCTGCACAAAAGATGTGTTTATTCCTTTCTTCAAAATTTTAACCTTCATGGTGTGTATCAACCATTTCAATTGATCGTTTATGATGTGTTTATTTAAAAATTTATATATTACTCATAAATTATCTTGTAAGAACTACCCTTCTATAAAATTACCCCAGAATTTAAGACGAACTTAAAATTTACGCTCCAAATCAAATAATGTTATGTGTGGCACCCCTGTTTTCTTTATTTTATATATTAAACTTTCTAAGCTTGCTTTAAATTCATATTTTGATATTTTGAATGTTGTGTGGCAGCTGTTAAATATATTGTTTAGAAAAAATTAATTTTTTAACCCCGAATCGAGGTATTCCTGTCACTATCCTGAAATCTATCTTTAGAAAGTTCTTGAAACAGGGGTGACAAACGGACAGGAATACAGATGGGCAGACGGCAGACAAATGGACACATGGAAATTAGTTATTTTTTGTATTTAAGTCTGTCAAAGACAGGAAAGCTTATACTCTTACAAATTCGGTTACAGGGTTTTTCTTAATAAGTTTTATTTGTGTGAATATATGGCATATAGCATCAAAAATAGTTGTCTTAATCGAAAATTGGGTCAGTTTAATTTTTCTCGTTGTCGGAATTTATATGATTACAACGTCTCAGCCTTTTTGGTACCTGTATTACTTCTGTAGGTTCCTAGAAAACATTAAAGAGCATTTGAGGAAACAATTGTCTGAGGGATCAAAATTGCGGTTGCAAAATTCCAGTTTTGTCTAGTGGTCTATTCTATAAGTGTGCAAAGATACACACTTCTAGGTCACCGAGAAGTTTCTGGAGGGTGTAGAAAAGCGCAAGCACGTTAAGGAATTATTATATAGAAAAATTATTTATTACTGATATACTCGCCATAATGCACACATATATTCCATTTGCAACACTTTGCAAAATTACATTTTTTGCAATCTTAATAAAAAATATTTATTTATCTCAGAAAAAATCATTTTTTATATATGTATTATTAGCACTAAATATACCAGGAGATATTTTCTATTAATGAGGAATGCATTTCTCATTAATATCGAAGAAAAGAAAATTTACCTTCTAGGACAATGTAAGCAATAAATTTTAACTAATGATCATTAGTGATGAAAGACATATGCAACATTATATAGTATTTTATTTGAAAAACATTACTTTTCAAATTAAAATAAATTGAACGTAATTAGGTGACAAGAGCTGCTTGTAAAGCAATAAAATAGGTTATAATTAAAAAAGTGAAGATAGAAGTTTAAATTTGCAAGTACTTTTAATATATGTGAAGAAAAGTTATCGTTTTATCTTTAATCCTACATTGAAATGTTTATTATTCATAATTTATCATCTACAGTGTACCAAAAAGAAATTATATTTTGCCGCCAATTATTAAACGTATAGGTTGCTGTTGAACTTATATGGTAATAAGTAAGGAATTATAATTCTACTGAATAAGTTTTATTTCTCACAGTCCTGATGTGAATATCTTATAAAAAATTATATTCAGACGTACATATTTCGCAATTTAAAATATTTGAATATATTAAACTGCTGAATTTGGTTATATTCAGCAGTTTTAAATATAATGCGCTATATTCTGCAGTTCAGTATTTTAAACTGCTTCTAAATTCAGCAGTTTAAGAGAAGTACAGTTTCAAACATATCAATTAGTATTAATAGAATTCATTGTCCATTTCTATGGTAAATTATATTTATTATGTGAAATAAGTTCTACAACATAATTGTCTCTCGATACAATAACGAATAGATGCATCTTATAATTAGCATCAGATTATTCAAAATTGTGCTTATTGAAAAGATGGTTGATCTTAATAATTAATACTAAAATACAATAAACATTTGAACTTCCATACTTCTCTTGTAAATCACTTTTTTTATACAGCTAAACTGCGTACTACATATATATCATTAAACTAAACACTTTTAATAATCAGTGCTATGCTATATCTTCCACTAAACAGTTCATTAATACTCTGTTTAAAGCTAAATTTGTCCCTAATTGTACTCTCCATAGTTTCGATGTAGTTTCATTGTTTCCTAGTGTACCCTTTAATAAGGCCAGTGATATTTTTTCCAAAAAGCTTTTAAAACAAAATTGCAGTATTCCCTCTACCGACGCAATAACTTCTGGTTTGAACATCGTGACGGAGACTAATTATTTTGGTTTCCGCCGCTATATTTACTTACAGACTTCTGGTGACCCTATGGGTAGCCCCTTGATGGTATCTTTGCTGAAGCTATGCTGCAAAAATTCGAGAACGAGATTATGCCACTTTCAGCCCTAAAGCCTATCCTTTGGCGCCGTTATGTTGACCTTTTTTTCATTTGGTATCATGCCTTAAGCGACCTTCTTGACCTGTTGGATATTGTTAAAAATTTTTACCCCTCCATTAATTTTACCTTTGAGCACGAATCTAATTGGACTTTATCATTTTCAGACGTTATTATTTCTCGTAATTCTTATGATTTTCAGACCTCTATCTATCGTCAATCCACGTTTACTAACACTTGTATACCTGCTAATTATTTTCATTACATCTCGTCTAAAAAGGTTCTTTTAATGCGTACTTTAATCGTGCTTTTAAAGTACGCATTAAAGGGATATAATTGATTTCATCTTTAAACTTAGCCAGGATGCTGCTTACTCTTTTGAATTCATTTATAAACAAAATTCTCAAATTCGCCGTAAATTTATTCAGCCCAATTCTAAACTCATTTCCAATAACGACCGTATGTCATTTAAAGCAAGTTTTCATATCACCCAAACAGGTTTCGTTTCCTTATACAATTTTGCATCGAGTTTAATATTTAGAACCGCTCACTCAAATGTTACCACTTTGTTTAATCGTATCCACACCGATAAATTTAAGGTTAAGGAACTTTAAATGCCAAGCTGGGGTATATGTAGTACCTCTTCTCTCTCCTAATAACGATTTTCAGTTTTATATTGGTAGCACTAAACGTACGGTTGGCTGATCATGCTCGGGACATTAACACTAGAGGGACGGAAGCAGTCATTTTGACTGCATAACTACTTTGAGAAATGATTCCTACAAATCGGTTAATCCCAGACCATTGAAATTTTATGACTTTTCTTATTTTCTTAAAGTTATTGAAAACACAGAAGAAAATTATTCTAGGTTTTATAATAAGAGAACAAATCAACGATCTTCCTAGAACGACGGCAGCGGTCAAAATGACCGCTAAAGAGATTTCACACGATGATTCAATCCGACTGCGGCTTGGCGCTACTGTAAGCCGTAAGAATGATTGCATCAGCTGTTTAGCATTATTCGGCGTGTTTCAAGACCGAACAACGACTGTGACCGTGCTGGATGTAAATCATTGCATAAAATTTTGCCACGATGTCTCTTGGGAAGCGATTGACTACTGATGAGTGTCTAGCACTAGCAACTTAGCGAGAATTCAAGTGATAACGGCGGTGATAGTAATGCAGATGTGTAGTCTCTGATGAAAATGAAATTGCAGAGCACAGCGTCAGCTCCTCAGCGGAGCAAACAGACTCTGACTGTAACTGTACGTCCATTTCAACTCGTCTTCAACGCAATCCTTCTACGTCCGGCAGTTCTCCCTTGCAGAAAAGTAGCGTAAAGTAAAGAACATCGTCAGTGCTCGTTCTGTCGTAATAAATCCCAAGGTTTGTATTTATCATACGATAAGCCTACCTGTGGAAAATGCCAAGAACTGTGCATCAAGAACGCTTATTGCAAAAAATGTGTCGAAGAAATATTCTAAATGTTGTAACTATGATGTTTTGGTTTTTAGTTAAAGGTATTTTGTATTTTTTCTATGGCTGACAATTTGACCACTGCCCGTCGTTCTAGGTAGTTCGAAATATCCGTCGTTTTAGTGTTAAAATGGTAAACAACCCACAGCTCTTGCCCAACTTGTGGTGAAAGATAACTTTCAAAACCTTTTTAAAAATTGTTTCTTTTGATTAGTTATAATAACCACCATTCTACTATACTATATGCATCCCTGTTTATTTATCGGCCTTCTATTTGTAATTTTGATCCTGTGCATGATTTAAGCTACGCTTGGCGACTCGTTTTCGATTCCATGCGCGTCAAGTCGCTAGAGTGTTATCTCTAGGTTTTAATATTAATTGCTTGTAATTTATGCTTAATATGGAACTTAACAATTCGTCCTAATTTGAATTATAAATACTGTAAAAATGCAATTTTCTTGTTCGTATTTTATATATTGATTTATTAGTGTGTTTTTTGTTTTTGTAATGATGACGATTGTTATATGCAAATTTAGCCTACCAATGTGGATGGTTTTTAAACATGTTGTTTGCGAATTTAATTTAATACCACTGGGGAAGGGTATAACAATGCCCGAAAGCGCTCTGGCTTTTAATTTTTATATATAGGACAATAGGAGGTTTATTAAATGACTTTTTTAAAATCTAAAGATTTGTCTTCAATTTATTACTTAATCGTTAAATTATCCAGTTTGAAGTGTTGTATTATATACGCATATAATTTAGCACCATATTTTAATATAAAAGAACATTTTAGATTACTCACATGTTTTGCAATAATAGGTGTATTGTATATATATTCTTTTCATCTCTACTTATGAGACCAAATACCATAAATATCAATAAAGTGGAACATTAAGACATCAGTGATGATTCGAGTGGTAAATCGAGCTGAATTTTAGGCCAGACGAAATGGCGTCAACATTGACACTAAATTAAACATTGGTTTATAATCAATAAATTTACACTAATACAATCACGGACAAAAACAGAATGACAAGAACTAGCTCCAGGATCAAAGCGGGGAGGGAGTTGAAATAACACCCAATCAAAGACCTGTCGCTCATCCTACGTCATTAATGAGGGGAGAGCCTACAGCCAACAAGAAACACACAAATGTATTATCAATTTTTCTTATAGCATAGCTGTTTTACTTGAGTATTGGTTTATAATCAATAAATTTACACTAATACAATTACAGACAGGAAACAGGATGATGAGAACCAGCTCCAGAATCGAAAGGAGGGGGGGGGTGAAATAACTCTCAATCAAAGAGCTGTCGCTTATCCAACGTCATTAATGGGAAGAGAGTCTACAGCCAACAAGAAATACACACATTTATTATCAACTTCTTTTAAAAGTATAGCTGTTTTACTTGAATATTGGTTTATAATCAATAAATTTACACTAATACAATTACAGATAGGAAACGGGATGACCAGAACCAGCTCCAGGGTCGAAGTAGGGGGGGATTGAAAAAACACCCAAAATATAAAACATTTGTCCAAAGTATAAAAAATGAGTAGATTTTCTAATTACGTTCCTAATTTAAAGTCATTAAATGCATAATATTTGTAACACTTCATCTATTTACTATGCAATTTACTTTGAAAACAATAAATTAATATTTATTACACCATAAATTTAAGTTACATCAGCCAGATTTTAAACAATCTGCTATCCTCAGGAATTAATATTATTTTAAATTAATAAATGTTATTATTTATAAAACTTATGCACACCTCAAGCAATAAAAGAAAAATTAATGTGCACTTCAAAAGCTCTGAATGTTTGTAAAATATTATTTTGAAAAGAACCAATTCCCATCAAATATGTTCAAAAGCATCTTATTTCACTAGTTCACTTCTGAGTTATTGGTTCTTTATGACAATATTTATGTTTAAGAAAAGCTATAAAATTGTTGAACACTTTCCCGTAATATTTTAAGAGCGGACACTATAAACATTTAAATGTTCCATCTCATACTTAGTGGAATCGCTTACTGGGATTCTAGTCTATTCGACCTCTCTCAGACTTTTGTAAAGAGTAAATATCATTCCTCGAATATATTAGACTTCAAAGTTTTACTAAAAATCACATTTTAAGAGCCATTGAAATCATTTATAACTCTTTCGGTAAGATGTCTGTCAGATTATGTGTGTATGTGTGAGGAAACTGTGCAGCTGCAGTGTAGGTGGATCCTATAAAATCCATTGCTTTCTGTCCAAACCTCAAATCCAACATTTTTTAAATACAATACTTATTTCCATTGAGTAGTATTAGAGTTGAAACGTAATATTTTTCAGATTGTTACGAACTACTATATATTGATTTCGCAGTACAACAGTAATAACATTTGTAGTCATCACTCTGAATTCGAGTAAGTATTTTATAACTTCAAATTGTAAAAATCGCATCATATTACTTTTCAATTACTCAAATTTTCCGAGAAATATCGTGTTTACTGTGAAGAAAATAAAACTGATTCTATTCTGGGAAATTGATATACATTCTAAACAATGATGTCAAAGAAAATCTTGTTAAATATCCTTTTTGGTTCCAAATGAAATAAAAAAACAGAACTGTACAATATTTCCTGTAACTTTAAATAATGTGCTTTTCCTTTTAGATTATAATCTGCTAATATTACATTGCTTAAAAGAACACTGCTTAACAGAACATTACGTTTAATATTATCCACATAACACGATAAAGTGAAATTTTCTAGCATATAGCATATATACAAACAGTAAGTAGTCAACCGATTTCAAAAGCTAAAATGAGCCTACATCTTCAGGACCGGAAGAAACGCAACTTCACTTCATCAACCTTAAGTCCACAACAAAAGATGACACAAGTAGTTGAAGGTAAACGATAGAATAGATAGACTAGCACGTGTGTCTGAAGGTATATGTGGAAATAGCACACGTGGCTGAAAGTTGCCCCTTTTGAATTTCAGTTTTATCTGCTTGTCTAATTGGTTTCCTGTCGTTTCAAAACTTTCTCTGCTTACCTTTTACAGATATTTCAAACGTCTGAAACAGTTCTTTCGTTACTATTTTATATGTTTTCTTTCAATTCATTTGTTTCTATTCGTGCTGCTATACTTTTTCTTATCGACTTACTTCCTTATTTCCTTCCTCCGTCGTTTTGTCTTAAGTTTACAACTCTACAATAGTGCTCTAATACAAAGATAGTATGCGTATAAATTCAGCAGTTGAAAGTAGACAGTAATTTCTACAACAATATCAAACCCAATAAATGAAAACTTCGTAAACTAGTACAGTATAAATTCAAAATTGAACAATTCTACTTGTTTCAGAGGTAAATAACATCCTCTTCTTCGGGACAGATAAGAAACGCAATCTCACTTTCATACGTCAGTTCAGCAAATGGGGATAGCACACGGGGCTGAAAGTAGGAGGAAGAGTGTGACAATGAGGAGAAATAGGAAGGAGGGAAGCATTTAAAGGAGGGACACCCAAGCAACTGGCAGGGAACTAAGAACACACAAAGTCACAGAGGAATGAAATAAGAAACCAAAGCGGTAAGGGAACGGTTGAAAAACGAAAAGAAGTAATTGAATAGTGAGGAAAACTAAAAAATCAGCAACGAAAGAAACCGAAAACGTTTAAAGCAACTGTAAAAAATAAATACAATTTATTTGAAGCGATTTAAAACCGATTAGATCATACAGAAAAAATGAAATTCTAATATAAATTAACTATGAGATTTCATAGGTCATAGGAGCTAACGTCGTTAAATAAAATAGCAGAAAAATTAAATAACACGTGGAAAAAAGTTGACAACTAATTGAAACAGAAAAATATATCCGAAATAGAGAAAATTATGTCAGAAATTTCCAAGCGGAAGAGGGAAAATTTTCAAGAATGGCCAATTGAAAAATAGAATTATATGAAAAAAATGATCTTCTCATACGAAAATTGAAATCATGATTACAGTCCCAAGAATGTTCAACAATTGAAAACTTTGATACCTATTGTTTGGAAATGTAACCCATGTGTTTCTTAATATGAAATTTAAATGCCCTTTTATAAGATCTACGTAGCCAAGACCACATTTTCAAGGAATGTGATAAATACCCCAACGATTCTAGACAGGAATGAAGACACATTGAGGGCATTAAGTGAAAATAATTTAATGTTATTGAGAGATTTGAATACAAAACTAAAATTGAAAAAATGGAATAATTTATTCACGCTTCATCATTTTGTCTGCTGTGCTGTAGATCCTAAAAAACTCATAATAGCGATACAAAACCAGGTCACTGAGAATCCGATTTTCACCGCCCCCTTTCGGTGGGTTTTGTGACTATGAAGTAGATACGTATTAAATTCAATATAAACGTTAGGTTATGAAGTTTGAAATATATAAATATCTTAAAATTTATATTTCTATTGAATAAAGTATTTTCTGTGCGCTTTTGATGGAAATTTGAATCTCAACATCGGTAAACTATAGATAACGCATTCTAATAAAATATTTCTTCAAAGAAGATTCACTCCCGCTTGTATGTTTGTTTTCCTCATCGATCACCTCTTTTTCAAAAACTTGTTTATAAAATAATGGTTTCATGTCCAGAATACTAAGAAGATGTTTCCACGGAAGCTTTTAAAATTTATAGTTAACCCAAATCCAAAAAGCGTACATGTAAAATGTGTTTAGTATAATAGGTCTGTTTAACATGTCGGGCGAAAAGAATCATATTTTCTGGAATGGATACAATTATATTTATTTGTCAAATACACTTCGTTGTAAATGCAATAACCCTCAAAGTTCTTTTTCATTGAGAGATGAGATAACTATTATCGTTACTGGAAAAGAAAAATGCAATTAGTTTGATTATTAAAGACTCTTTCGTAGTATTTAAAATCCATGCTTTATTTTAATTATGTCGACAACTCGCGTTATTATTTACAAACATTACCAAAAATATCATTCTATATCTTTAACAGCGTGAGACACATATTATTTTTATTTCTAGACCAGCGTTACTGGTTGAGACTAGAGTTTTGCTATTTTGAGAGACCAGAGGGCTGATCTGCTTTATTGGGCCGAAATCAAATAAATACTCGACTTATGATCAATAGATATTACCTCCGTACATACCTCCGTACGGCATAAGATTCGTGGACATAATTGCTTAACGACATGTCCTTGGTCTGGCTCTCAGAGTTACACACTATTACTCTGTGAGTGTGAAGCGTTTCTACTACCCAAAGGTTCGAGCGATTTGGGTCAACATGTAATCGAACCCTGGGAGTTGCAGGATATTCCTGTCAAGAGCCTGCTGATTTTTGCCTCGGCTACTGGTCTCTCCTCTTAGGGACTGTTTCATCTCTTGGGGATAGTATAAAAGACCTCTGTTCGCTATGCTAGACGCTTTTCTAACCCCCCACATATATGAATATTATATATATATATATATATATATATATATATATATATATATATATATATATATATATATATATATATATATATATATACATATATATATATATATATATATATATATATATACATATATATATATATATATATATATATATATATATATATATATATATATATATATATATATACATATATATATATATATATATATATATATATATATATATATATATATACACATATATATATATATATACATATATATATATATACATATATATATATACACATATATATATATATATATATATACATATATATATATATACATATATATATATATATATATATATATATATACATATATATGCATATATATATATATATATATATATATATATATATATATATATATATATATATATATATATATATATATATATATATATATATATACGCATTAAAATAGTATACAGAGAAGAAAATAAATAGCTGTACAAATTGTTTCAACAGGGAATGTAACACGGTAACACCTGCAATGTTTGTCAAATTACGCGGTCATATTTTTTCGCTAATTCAAATCTGCACTGTTGTTTACAAAAATCATTTTGAACAATCTGTACGTGAGATTTTTGTGCTTGCAAGTGTGCATGCAAGTGCAATTTTTGAATAAGATAGCAATCAATTCGCCAATGACTATATTGTGTGTCATAAGTGCTTTAACATAACGCTTAAACTTGCGGGCATATTTTTACATAGTTATTTGGGTGCTGTTTGACTTTTCTAAGGACCCTGTATATAGAATGATCACAATTAGATGTTTCAGCTGTGGTATAGAATAAATATCCTTAAAAATCTACGAGAATATTTTATATGGAAAATAATATTTTATTAATTCAGCGCTTAGATTAAATTTGCACTAAAAGTGATAACTTACTATAAGAAGTAAACTACAAACACATAGTTTTTCGGTAAAATATTAATCAAAAAACACCCAAAAGCAGAAATTTAAACCTGGGATTAGGATCAATACATTATATTGTTTTTAGTTTATTGCCCAAGCATAGCGACGTGATTCTCTTATCTGTATTGTAAATTTTATGAAAGAATACATTTAAAGCATTTTGGGAGCAATCAGTTTCTTCTTATATACAGTATAACAACGTAGAACAGCCCTAGAGGGTCTTTAAGATCTTAACTTGCTCATTAAATTCGCGTTGTATGCAAATTTTACTCATTATACCTTAAATTATCGGTAACAACGTTACATTGATCCCTAACTGAGATTTTTATAATTTATGTTTTTGTTGTCTTGAGTAGTAATTCAAGTTTTGATGAGTTATTTGAGTGCTGGAATTTATACTATGTAAGTTTGGGTGAATTTTACATGTTAGATAAGTTTGTAGTTTGCACTGTAAAAATTGCGGTATAATTACAGCAGTTTTATATCACGAAGCACTATACATTTTACATTATCTGTGATGCAGCAGATATTTACAACACATGTGCTGAATTATAAGATCGCTTTAGTGAAATCTTGCTCATTGCGCATTTGTCTTGAGAATATTTATGCTCACTTAATTGCGTTTAAAACTGCTGTATTTAGCCACATCCTCTACGTTCAATTAATTTAAGGTGTAGTGAAATTACAGCACATTTTAAAAATTACAACATATGTGAATTTACATTGCAAGGTGTTGGAATAACTTTGCCCACAGCATGTGATATCAAGTTTGTAGATTTTATAAATTATAGATAAACGTTTCAAATGAGATCTCATTGTATGTTTGTATCGTTTTATTGATGGATAAAATTTACTAGCTGCAATTAGCGGTCATTTTGCTTGCTTTTTGAAAATATTTTAACATCTAATTTCTTTTGATATTTGTTACCACGCCAGAGCCGCCTAAAAAGGGAACATATATTATTCGATTTTGCGAGTCCTGCTTCTATTGTCGTATCGACTTTTGGAACACCATCTCAATTTCCTGCATTTCAGTGTGATTTTATCAAAATATTTTCTGTTCTCGTAGACTAACGTGGTGAAATGTAGTTCTGTTTTCATATGTTGTATCATTGTCACCAGCGTTCGTCTGGAAGTGGCGTTTGTTGTGGATTTAATTACGATACGTCACTGATACAGGTGTCGTTTAGCCAATGAAGGCTTTATTGATGGGTGACGTATGAGCTGTTCGGATGACGCTCGGGGCATTTGACCCTAAATTTTGGTGGAGTGCGGACGGCCAAAATGCGACGGTTTTCTACGAAGAATTGTTAAGTTCGCGTGGATTGGAAAAGATGAATATATAGAATGTATGTATTAAAATTCGAAACATGGGAATTAGAATTATGAATAAGCAGTAGTGCCCGCTTGTAACCTTATGAAAAGATAAGATTTTTGGAAATTGTTTGACAACTTATGTTTCCGACCGTCAAAGCTGGAATTGCGCATAGATGCAGTATAGTATTAACATGTGGAAGTGTTACCCAAGAATATGAATAAACAGCATGCCTAGTGGAGTAACAAGTAGTGACGAGGGATTTAGAGCGCCCCAGCAGTGTTGTGCAGTGGTCATCCCCGTCTGCATCAACAACGAATGGTAGATGTGGTAGGGAATCAATGGGGGAAAGAAAAAAGCGCCCCAAAGCCGTATTCCAAAAAGTTCAGTCGACTTCAAATTTTCGAACGAGCTAACATCATGTTTCTTGGTTTTTGTGAAAAAAGGTATATCGAACGTGAGCGATAAAATGGAAGCTTGTTGCAGTTATGAGATGTGCAACAGTTTCGTACCTCATCGAGATTGCACGAATACGTACTTAACACAAAGAGTAGAGGTAAATCAACTTTCAATTTGTCACTAATTAGCACGGAAGGCACACGTTTATCGATTATGCAAATAATGAACAATCAGTTCGTAAGAGTAGATTATATTAACGAGTTCTTAGATATTGAGCTAAAAGAACTATTTTGAGTGTCGATTGATCAAAAGAAACTGTTTTAAAAATATATGTCAATTTTATTATGTGTGTAAATATGTATTAATGAAATGTTGTCAGTGTTATATGTCTTATAATAATAGATTTAATAATAGTATCATTACTCAAGATACAATGGATATCTATAACTTAAAATATTAAAATAAATTGATCAATTAAGTCAAGTGTATTTATTTATATTTTGTGTGTTCGTCTCTCCAGTTTGAGAACCTGGAGCTTACATGCTCCACCCCTAGCGACGGCATCATAGGTAAGTCCTATAGTGGTAATTTTAATAAGGACAATTCTACCTTATGACATTTGGCCATCCAGGGTCCATCGAGTTTTCAATTAGCGGTTGGAACTAGAGTGTTTCGTCCTCTCTTCTCCTCGGATATGTGCGAAAGATATTTCTGATTTCTTCTACAACTGTAAGTGCATTTTTATAAATAATATGATTTGCATAAAGGACATTGTTAATTACTATTGGATAAGGTTAATTACTAGTGGACAAGGATATGTTTATATGTAATTGCTTGAAAATATAGTTAATTTCTATTTGAATAAATATTTATCATTTAATTAATTTGTTCTGCTTTCCACAACTTGTTTAATTTATATGTTGTTCATCCCTTGTTCCCTTAACATCGACCTATGGCTGGCCAACCGATTCCCAGAATCAGCCAGGGAATAGGATCTGGTCAACACGACCTATAAAGCTAGTAGGTGGTATCTAAAATTCTATACGATCTCCATATCTCTTCAAGGAAATACAGATCGTATAATCTCGCCATAATCGTATAATTTTTCTATGTTAGGCGGCAGTTGCCGATCCCTTACTTATTTTCGACCTGATCTTATATACGGAAACCATATTTCACAATTTGATGTTGTGAAGTCACTTCAAATTTCGTACTCAAAATCTATATTTCACACTATAGAGGGCCCAACAACCAAATATTTTTGTTTTGAGGCTGGAGAATACATTACAAATCCCCAAGTAAAATAAAGGACGAAGGAGGGACTATGATTATTGTTTGTAGGGGGCCCATGGTAAATGTTTGAGAAGGAGGCTTATGATACATGTTTGTCCGGATCCCACATTTTGTATGATCGACGCTGAATGCACCAATAGAGCGACCCACGAGTAATAATTGATTGCTATTACCGATACAAGCCCACTCTCTACACAGACAGGCTTAACACACACACATATACACTCACTGTCCAGTAATCCATCTTTGCTCAAACCATACCAAAAATTTTATCCTGCCTGAAACACGGGATCCCAGATATTGGTTAGGCGATTCTCAATTGGTAATTTTAAGCGAAACCAAAAATAAAGGTTTGTTACTGCCAAAGAACTTAAAATTTACAATGTAAAATGAGAATTATACTAAAAATAACCGAAGCACCACAAAGTATATTTTAATAAGTGCATATTTTACGACAATGGAGTTCACAACACTTTGTGACCAATATCCGCGAAAGGGAAGCATTATTTCTACGAAACTTTTCTATACGACTTTTGTTTTATGTTTTCATATAAACATTTAAAAATCTAATGCATATTTTAATTTTTGAGTAACAGCTAACGATTTTTGATAGAAATAATATTTGAATAAAAAGCAACCCACAAGATTTGAACGGGAGAATTAGCAACGGAACGCACTTGGCATATAGTCGATCACGACTTAGTAGTGCAGATACCCAAAGTTATAAAATTTAATTCACGAATTGTCTGTTATATACGTTTTCAAAGTTTATAGCCCCTTCGAAAATATGTCCAATAAAGAGAAAATATATGTACATACTCGCCATTGAATTTTTTTGGAGATTCGTCATACTTCTTATCCAGGATAAAAGATTTCATATTCTTCTTGAATCCAAAAGCATTTGCAACTGTCCATAACTCTTCATGGTTCATTTAGGTAGCTCAGGGAGCTTTTCAAGGAAATAAATTGTTTGTAGAACAAGAATAGATTTTCCCTTTTCCTTGATGCAGTTTTCTAAAGGGTATAAAAAATTCTCTTTTGAATTTCTTTCAGCAGATTTAAGGAGCGTATTAAGTTTATGATAGTGAACTATTCAAAATATATGCATACTGAATGTTGCTGGTTATGTCTGCATTCGGATGTGTCATAAATTTGATTTAATGCACATTGTGTATAAAAATATAGTTTATATTTATATCTTTATATATGTACATTATAAATATTATTAACGATGCGGGTGCAGTAATTCAATATACAGTTTTTTTTTCCTCAGTATGATTTTTTTTTTAAAATAGGGTCATTCCAGTGTTTTCGTGAATCTATTCCAAATTGATTCCAAAAACTGTTTATTGTTATTTACCATAAAAGCATGGAAAATTATTTTGCCACATTAAAATAGTTGCTGTAGGAAAAATAACTCCACCTACTTGAAATATAATGCTAGTACAGTGTAACCAATATTAATTCTGAGAATATATCACTATGGAATCTTACATCATTACGTACATAGAAATAAGTTCCTGATAACAAAAAAATGCAAGATCTTGATTGGGTGATTTCAACGTGTGGAGTGTGTCATTTTTCAAACATCTTTTTTGTATTAGTTGCTCTATATTTAAATTGTGTAGAAGGAGGTTGTGTTTTGTTTTTGAAACCGATTGAATATTTCCGTAAACTAATTTTGCTGGCACAAACGAAGTATTTCGATTTATGATAATTTTAGACAGAAGTCTGAGCGAATTTTTATGTAGTGTTTATTCTAAGAAAAACACTCTATAAGATTCCCCATGAACATTGAGACCATAATGTTTGCACAAATTTTCCCAAAACTTGATATTGGTAAAAAATAAGCTTATTGTCATTCAGATGTATAAAAAAAAGTAAAATTTATAGTGAATTTAAGCGTGTTTAATAACCTTATCTTCTACATGAAGTTAAGTCATAATTAAGAGTATCTATCTATCGTTGATAATTAAGCATTTTGTGACAAACGGATGACACTATCACCGTTATCATATTTTGTGCTACGGATGACACTATCACCCATAGCAACCACAAAATGAAAGAAAGCAAAATGTGGAAAATTAGAATAAGTGCGGGGTACAGTAAGAAGAGATGTAGGTATGCAAATTTTCCATTTCCACGGCTGTTCGTCACATGATACACTGATAAGAGATTTAAAGGATTTTACGCTTATAAACAGTTGTTGTTCCAAGTGAAAGTTATACGAGAAAGATTTAATTGCCGAACTTGAAATTTTCGGTATAGCTTTTCGATATCACTTAGATGATTTTACGTGTGGCCGTATTTTTGGAAAAATCGAAGAAAGGCGAAAAATAACAGATGTTGACAGGGAGTTCGAAATCGCCCACAGCGTTGTTTCACAGTTGTGGCAAGCATTTGAAACAACTGGAATGTGCAGCAAACGTCACGGGAGAGGTCGTGTTAGAAGTACAACGTCTACCAGAGACAGGTACATTGTCCTATCGGCAAAAAGGGACTGGCGCATCCCAGCTCAGCAGGTGATAAATCAGTTTCTTGCTACAACAGGATAGAATATGTCCCAAAAAACTGTAACCAGACGTTTGGTAGAAGGAGGACTATACGTCCGCAGACCTGTTGTGTGTATGCCATTGTCTAGATTTCACCGTACCGCCCGTTTGTAATGGTGTCGTGAGCATCACAATTGGACCGAACAGGACTGGACTTGCGTTCTATTCTCAGTTGAGAGTAGATTTAGTCTGTCATCGGATTGTAGACGTCAACTGATCTGGCGTGAGAGGGATACTGCTTTTTGTCCAGAAAATATCCAGAAAAGAAACCGATATCCGACATGCATTATCATGGTATGGGCCGGCATCATGATCAATGGACGCACGCCCCTACATGCGGTAGCAAATGTAAGTATAACCGGCCAACGATACATTTATGAAGTTCTACTGCCTCACGTTCGTCTTTACCGCGGTCCTGTCAGTGATAAATTTGTCTTCATGGACGACAGCGCACCATGTCATCGAACACTCGCTGTTCAGGGTTGTCTAGTCAGCTAAGGTATTTAATGCCTCGTATAGCCAGCACGTTCTCCAGATCTAAACCCTTCGAAAATGTTTAATATGCTTTGGGGAGGCGACTTACTGGTCGAAAACATCCTCCAACAAACAGGAACACCCTCATCCGTGCACTGACCGAGGAGTGGGATAACTTGCCTTAACAGCTGCTGGGTAATGTTATGCAAAGCATGACACGACGTGTGGAATGTTTAATCGCACACCACTGTGCACATATCCCGTACTGAGATCTTTCTCAAAGGCTCCTGTTGTCGTTCATATGCATTTTCCTATTTCTCCGTACACAGTATCAAATGAACCCTTTTTTCCTTTCAGATGTTTCAAAAGCTTCTGTATTTTCCAGAACAATAAATGATCTTTATTCTAATGTCCGAACGATGTGGCAACAATATTTTATCCTGCTGGGTCTCCACCCCCGCTTAATGTTGTGCTACATTGCAATTTGTGATCCGTCAATAGTAATTGTCCAGTAGTGTAGCAATTGTCCAGTAGATAAGCTTTCTATAATGTCCTTAAACATCTCAATTAGTTTTTAGGGAAATATTCGTCTTTGGAATAATAGCTTTCAATGTTTTTGGATAAAATATAAAATGTTCTCTTTGATGGATGATGTGCTTTTCTTCCCTTCTTGTATCATTTCATCCTCTTCTAAAGAAATGATAGCGCCAATCTACATGAATCTGAGGAATTTCTCAAATAACTCAATGTGTCAAAGAGTAGGATTGAACGCAAGATGGACGTCTTAGATATATTTACGTTTCTTTATATCTTTAGACATTGGTAAATATATGCACCGCCCGGAACTTCCAGGTTAAAAATACGCTGCTGACCTGAAGGACAAATGTTTCTATATTTAAAATAAGAATTTATGAAGCTGGCTGATTTGTAGCTACTGGAATGAACTAGATTGGATTGCATTGGAGTTGTATTGTCGTTTTTCATGGAAACTAGAGCAATTACTGTCGGGAGAAGACTAATATGGTTTCTGGACCAAATTGTCTCTAGAACCAAATTAGTCGAACCACATTTTTATCTCTGTTTAGATATATCTCGGTCTTAGACTTTAGAGATAACTTGGTCCTAGACTTTAAAGATAGCTTGGATTTTTGTTTAGAGATAACTTAACCTTTTGCTTACGGGTGGGATAGCGTCAATTCCAAGCGAAGAACCTTTAAAAAGACAGATATTTAACATACCCAATCCCAAACAGGGATAGGGTATGTCAAATACTTGTTTTTTTGAAAGGTTCTTCGCTTGGGATTGGCGCTGTTCTACCCTTAAGCAAAAGGTTAACTGGATTTCTGAACCATCTTATCTCTCCCAGTTTTCAACACAAATAGAATAATTAGAGGTTATATTCCGTACCTAGATATCAAAACTAGCACTGATCTGAAGCTAAAGCTCAAAACATTCACATACGGGTGAGTTTTGTGCTTGAGGTTTGTCTTCTGTATTACAAAGGTTTTAAAATAATTTTAAAATATTTGAGAATTCCAAATAACCTTGTAGCGATTATTGTTCTGAAACACGGGTTTGCAAGCGCGGGATAAATATGTTAAAAATCCCTCTCTTCACCAGTTGTGGACCGTTGATTCGCGGTCATTGCCGCTCGACAACACAAGATACGTAATAAGCTTGATATAGAGCGGAAGTCACTTGACTGTATTTTTGCAATAGAGGATTCGAATTGCCCTTCGTTGTTGTACCAAAAAAATAAATATTTTAAAACTTCTAACAGAAAATGCATTGTGTCCCTGCTTAAAGATTTTTTTTACTCAAAGGTATACCCACCATCCCGTGCTGATGACTGGCAATTGAAGCGAAATAAAAACTCACAGATAGGAACAGCTTGATATTGTCTCTTTATGGCAGCATCTTATGAAATAGAAGTCGTTTCGCTGCAATACATTGCAGCGATATTAAAATGGGACGCTGTTGTAACATTGAATATACAACAACGTTAATTTGCAGGAAGTCTTTCCATTACTTCCATTTTTAAGTTAATTATAAAAATTAACATTTTCATGAAAATTTTGAATTCAGTTTATTGCGAATTTATAAATTTTGCAAAAGATCAAAAGATGAAATATTCGCTGTTGACTTAAATAGTATCACAAATAGTATCATAAAAATTAAATAGTATCATAAAATTAAATAGATCATAAATAATTAAATAGTAGTTAAATAGCATCATAAAATTATAAGTAAATAGAATCATAAATTAAATAGTATCGTATTAAATAGTATCATAAAAATCATTAAATAGAATCATATTAAATAGTATCATAAAAATCATTAAATAGTATCATATTAAATAACATTAACACTGAATTATTATCAGTATATTAAAATGTGGAAGATTTATAGTTGATTATATTTTAATGGCATGATAGCGTAGAGATGAGCAACTGTGTGGTAATTTGAAATCTAATGTGTACTAATTTGAGAACTGGATCATCTTCCCGTTCCGACTGATTGGGATATTTTAATTGCATTGTCTGATTATCTAAATTAGATGTACCAGATTAAATAGTATTGCTGCGACATGACTGTATATGCCCATCCCGATCTTGTTTCGAAGAAAGATGATGTTAGGAATACTTACATGAGCTATAGCATTACCATTCCATTCCATTCCATTATCGGTATATTGTTGGTATCAGTATTACTCGGAACTAATAATGGGACTCGATGTTGATATCTAGTTTTTAATGATTGGGATATCTAAGTGAAGTGAAATTAATTTTCTACAAACTTTTGATGTCTTAATAAAAAATTACATTTTTATTCTCAATCAAATTTTTATTATATATTCAAACGTATTTAAAATACCAATATTATATGATTTTATTTTAAATATCTTTAAATTGGTTGAAATGAAAACAGTCCCTACACTTTCACGGATATGGATCATTCCTTACCGAGTACATATTCCTTCTTTTCGAAATAAATAGTATCTCAACTCTTTTCAAACCTAAAGGATTTCTCAAATCACTCTATCTCTGAAAGAAAGAAGAAAGAAAAAATAATCTAATCTCTGACGGACATATTAGAATTATTTCCTTTTTCTCCTGTATCACTCTATTTTTTCTGATTTGCTAAAAAGTTTTCGAATATCCGCTAGCTTTTGATCAGAACTACCTGTTCGTTTATTAATCTAATTTCAGAAAGTATTTCTTTATCTTTGCTAAAAGTTCTATGTAGATACTGTCGTGTCAGGATTAGAAAATGTTTTAAATATGGAAAACGCTTTATGGAAATGGGGGAAAACATTTTCAAATGTGGAGTCATCAATCAAAGAGTCATCCAATAATGATATTGACTGAAATTGCAAAAACCTTGCAATACTAACACTATTGCTGGCATTTTGTAATCTAAATATTTAGGGCATAGTAAATGCAAATAGAATTTAGGGCAAATAAAATGTAGGGCAAATAAAATGGCATTCATTAAATGTAGGGCAATAAAATGGCATCATTTAGGGCAAATAAAATGTAGAATACGTCATGTCTACGATCTGACGTTCGGCCCAATCACGCAAAGACAGCGTGTCTAACATCTAGCAGAAAGGTGGATCCAGAACGTATTCCGAATGGAATTGAACTAAAATATTAAAATGTATTTGATATTACATTTGCCAGAGATGCTGTCTGGAAAGAATAGTAGTGGAGACCAGAATAGTTATTAATCAGGACTGTTAAAAGGAGATGTTTGACGTTCAAGAACAACGCGCTAAACGTGTTACTTTGTGTACCTATAATGTGCTATGTTAGTCAATGGTTAAAATTCGAAATGTATCAGCAACAAATCTGTAACCTACATATTTATTAATATAGTTTCCAGAAGGAAATGTGCAACTTCATTTAAGGGATTGATTTTTTTTAATTAAACATCTAACACTCATGCTTCGATGAGCGCTTGATTATCATCTAATCTCCAACATGTGTTTATGTGTTGTAAAAGGAAATGCCACCATAATAAACAAGAAAGATCAGTCATGCATAAAGCATTGATTATGAAACACTTTCCAACCGCAATCCAATTTTATTTAAACATCTCTAAAATGCGATACATTCAGCGGTAATATTTTTAAAATTATCACAATACTACAATAATTTGTTACATTTGAAAATTTAGAACTTCATAAAAAAATGTATTTTATTCAAATGACGACACTGAAATATAAATCGCCTGGCTCTCTGTGTAAAAGCTGTAAATATTTCATTCACATACTTTTGTTCCATTCCTTTCATTCATCACAATACTACAATAATTTATTTTATTTAGAAACTTAAAACCATGAAGATAAAATTAATTTAACTCTATGCTTAAAACTTCATCGATAAAGTCTTCTATAAAATCGTCTGTATTCTATGTAAAATCAATGAATGTTTTACTCATATCAGCTACATTGCAGATTCAAGAGTTAAATAACTTTGATTTAAAGAAATTCAACAATATTTATACAACTCATTCTACATCTTTATGTGTTTACATACTCCATAAAGGAAAATTAGGCTTCGTTGTAAAAATAATCAAAGTTTGATGATCATTTAAGCTCAAATATATTATTTTTGCGTTGTTTCAGAATGAAGATCCATAGAAAGTAAGCAAAAACAAAGTTGTTTTAGGACGCATACAACACTAAATATAAATTAAAAAGAACTTCAAAAATCATGATTTTGACACAAGATGGATGCCATATTTTATTTTGAAGCGGGTCACGTGATCTCTTCGTATAATATGGGTGTAAATAATATATTAATTTTTATTTAAAAAATTACCGAATATATTTTTCTGATTTCTTTTTCATATTTTTATGGGATAATTTGAATATTTCCTAAAACTTTCGAAGCAATTTGTAAATTTTAAATTTGTTCGACATGTTTGAAAAATTAGGTTCTATAGGGTTCAATATATTTAATTTTCTCAACCCGGGTTCATTTCAAAAAGAATTAAGTGACATTTATATTCCCATAGGTTCCACAGACCGTCTGAACAACATACTAGAATTTCATTTTAATAAAGTCATTTTTACGGCAGTTATCGTGCGAACGGACAGACAGACAGACAGAATAAACAAAGTAATAAACACTTTTCAACTATATTATAAAATGTTAAAAATTAACAAAATATGTATAATTGTTTAATCAGGAGCTCATTATCAATACATTTTATATTCACAGTGTGAAAATATGAATTATAAAGTGCATTAGAAATTAGAGAGTTTTGCAAGCACATCCACTCTGAAAGCGAAATGTGCGCTGAAAAAATTACTGTCCGTCACAAAATGGCGTCTTCCTCCATAAATATGAAATAATTGCAGCATAGCTTCATCGATATTAGCAGATAATTGTACTTAACATTTAATAATTTTCCTGGGAGAAACAAAAAATAGCAAGTTAAGTTACCAATTTCTTGGAACTACATTTTAAAGAGCCTAAAACGTTTTTACAAGTTATTAGAATTTATATATTTGTTAAAGAGAGATCATTTTGTTTATATTTCTACTTGTTTTGAGACTGAAGACTATATATATATATATAGCTTAATTATCGTCCACGTTATTTTCACCAGTAAGAAATGTATCTTTTTTACCATTTTACTGGAAAAAGACTACAAAACTGTTTTCGGGATGTAATAAGTGTAAAATAAACATCTAAATGGTCAAAAATATACCTAAATATAGTTTATTTAATTTGTTTATCGCAATCATAAATATTTCACTCAATTGATTACTATTTTGTGAAATTTTGAATTAATCAAAACAGAACTTTTTTGTTCAGACGTATTTACTGCAGCGTGCTTAGCTTTTGGAGACATTTTGCTTAACAATGTATGGTATTTCTTGTATAAAATAGTCATTTTAATCGAAAATGGCGCTAGCTAAATTCTATTCCGTTGTTGATACAATAAGTATATATATTTTCAGTCATTAAGATAGGTTTATAGAATATCAGAAAGGTTTTTGGACTCTCCCGTCATTTAGTCTTCCGCCAGGAAAAAAATCCGGTTCAGTCAAATTCTATTCCGTAGACGATATTAGATATATACTAGCCGAATACCCGTTGAAAATCAACGGTCTTGCAATAAGCAACCCCTGAATAATGTAATTTTTTTTATAATTCACGTTTCACATTTATTCGACAAATCGAATATTTTGGTGTGCAGAACCCCCTAAAAAAGAAGATATTGGGAAAATTAATTTGCGCATTTAATCCCTTCGAATTATCTACTCGTACACGACATTAAAGTCTATCTCATCCAGAGGCACCCCTATTTTATTATTTCTCCTTTTGGAACATTTTTCTGTGAAGCACACCCATAAATGAACATTTTTGAAAAACTCTATCTTGGGTTTTTTATCAGATGATTGGCCCATATACCAAATATCAAGCCTCTATCACATTTAAAAGGAAACGTGCCTCATTTATACTGAAATCGAACATATTAGTTTGCGCACCCCTTAAAGTAGCAAATATTGGAAATCTGAAATTTCACACTTTCTTCTTTCCAAACTAAAATACCAAAACCTTAACAACAACAAATTTAATATCTCTATCTTATTCCGAAGCATGGTTTTTATCAATTCACTTTTCGAACTTTTTACTCTGGAACACCCCCTTAAACGAACATTTTTGAAAAACTATATTCGTCTAGGGTGTTTTCGTCAAATGATCAGCCCATATATCAAATTTCAAGCCTCTATCGAATTTTAAAGGAACCTTTTCTCATTTATTCAGTAAATCGAACATTTTGGTGTGCGGCACTCCCTTAAGTAGAAAATATTGGAAATCTGAAATTGCACACTTTATTCCTTTCGAACAGTTTACCCATACACCGAATTTGAAGTCTCTATCCTATGGCGAAACATGTTTTTCTATCACTTCACCTTTCGAACGTTTTTCTGTGTAGCACCCCCTTTAAATGAACATTTTTGAGAAACCATAATAATCTTAGGTTTTTTATCAAATAATTACCCCATATACTAAATTTCAGCCTCATCACATTGTAAAGCAGGCGTTTTTCATTTGTTCGTCAAATCGAATATTTTAGTGTGCGACACCCCCCCCCCCCCCATAATAACAAATCTTGGAAAACTGAAATTGCATACTTTCTTCCTTTCCAACCATTTACCCATATACCAAATTTGAAATCGCCATCTCATCGCGAAACATGCTTTTTTACTATTTCACCTTTCGAATGTTTTATGTGGAGTACCCACTCCTTTAAGTGTACATTTTGGAAAAACTCCATTCTTATTGTATTTTCTATCAAATGATTCACCCATATACCAAATATCAAGCCTCTATCACGTTTTAAAAAGGACGTTTCGCCTTTCTTCCTAAAATCGAACATTTTGGTGTGCGGCACCCCCTAAAGTAGAAAATATTGGTAAACTGAAATTGTACACTTTCTTCCTTCTAAGCTATCTACCTTTGCACCAAATTTGATATCTCTATCTCATTCCGAAGCATGGTTTTTTATCAACTCAGTTTTCGAACGTTTTACTCTGGAGCACCCCCTCAAATGAACATTTTTGGAAAACTATTTTCTTCTGGGGTGTTTTCGTCAAGTGATTAGCCCATATAATAAGTTTGAAGCCGCTATCAAATTTTAAAGTAGCCTTTTCTCATTTATTCGGTAAATCGAACATTTTGGAGTGCGGCACCCCCTTAAGTAGAAAATATTGGAAATCTGAAATTGTACACTTTCTTCTTTTCGAACGGTTTATCAATACACCAAATGTGAAGTCTCTATCTCATCGCAAAGCATGCTTTCCTATCATTTCACTTTTCGAACGTTTTAGTGTGCGGCACCCCCTTAAGTAGAAAATATTGGAAATCTGAATTGCACACTTTTTTCCTTTCAAGCGGTTTACTCCTGCACCGAATTTGAAGTTTCTAACTCATCACAAAGCATAGTTTCCTATCATTTCACTTTTCGAAAGTTTTGGGTCTGCGGCACCCCCTTAAGTAGAAAATATTCGAAATTTGAAATTGTATACTTTCTTCCTTTCAAACGGTTTACCCATACACCAAATTTGAAGTCTCCATCTTATCGCAAAGCACACTTTCCCATCATTTCACTTTTCGAACGTTTTGGTGTGGAGCACCCCCTAAACGAACATTTTAGAAAACTATATTTGTTTTAGGTGTTTTCTTCAAATGATTAGCCCATATACCAAATTTCAAGCCTCTATCAAATTTTAAAGTGGCCGTTTCTCATTTATTCGGTAAATCGAACATTTTGGTGTGCAGCACCCCCTTAAATAGAAAATGTTGAAAATCTGAAATTGTACACTTTCTTCCTTTCAAACGTTTACCCATACACCAAATTTGAAGTCTCTATCTTATCGCAAAGCACACTTTCCCATCATTTCACTTTTCGAACGTTTTGGTGTGGAGCACCCCCTAAACTAACATTTAAGAAAACTATATTTGTTTTAGGTGTTTTCTTCAAATGATTAGCCGATATACCAAATTTCAAGCCTCTATCAAATTTTAAAGTAGCCTTTTCTCATTTATTCGGTAAATCGAACATTTTGGTGTGCGGCACCCCCTTAAGTAGAACATATTCAAAATCTGAAATTGTACACTTTTTCCCTTTCAAACGGTTTACCCATACACCAAATTTGAAGTCTCTATCTTATCGCAAAGCATGCTTTCTTATCATTTCACTTTTCGAACGTTTTGGTGTGGGGCACCCCTTCTATTGAACATTTTCGGAAAATTCGATTTTTCCAGGGGGTTTTATCGAACGCCCGAGCCGTGTACCAAATTGCAAGTCTCTATCTATTCGGGAAGTGCCTAAAGAAAGCGTGACAGACAGACAGACAGACAGACAGACAGACGGACACTTGGCAATTAGTATATAAAGATGTGAAGGTTCTTAGCCATCAAGGACAACGATGGGCTATTCTGGAACACCTGAAATTGCTTAAAATAAAACAATTTTATCGACTCGCCTGTTTAAGGAATCGAAAATTCGGATTCTGCTCCGTAGACGATACTGTAAGTGTACAAATGTTTAGTCGTCCAGGTTTATGGGCTCTTCTGGAGGGACATGACAGGCTTTCGGGAAATCTTCATTTCTTCCACTCTCCTAGTTCTCTTTGTTAATTTTGTATTGCAGCCAATACTATAAATCAGTCTTATAATTCACCAGGCGCCTTCCGGAGGGTCAGTGAAGACAACGTCACTTTAAAGATATTATACAGATATCCTTGCTTGTCACAATAATAAATAAATATAATGACACCATTTGCAAACAAAAGCAGGATTTTAAATCGAAAGAAAAAAGTGTATTTTAAAATAAATAACAACGGTATCATTTTTCTAAGGCACATGTTTCAGGAACTAGCATCAAAATATTTGTTTGACAAAGTGCCATTACCTGAAAGCAAATTTACCGAAATATTTTGCGTGTTACTGAGGTTCCTTAAGTTAGAAACGCGTTATATATTTGATGCAACAATGTTAGTTTTATTTGTTCAGAATAAACTTGATTTTATTGATTAGAAGCCGATTTACAGTTGATTTTTTGTATAATATATTTTACACTGCCTTTGAGCAATAGATGATTAAGTTCAAATTTAAAATGTTAGAATAGCTTTATTGAATCTCAAGCGAAGTTTTCTATAATTAGATACCCAGTGATCTCTCTGATACAAATGCATTTTCTCCTTATCCTTCATATCGTACGACGTGAACTGCAAATTTCATTTCAAAATTCCATGGAGCTTAGAATATCAGATGAATAAATGCCTTGCTGCGTTTTGAAATTTATAATAATCAAATGACGCTGATATAAATATATTCCAAGGCAAATTTAAAGATGACTAATTATCAAAATTCAAATGTAAACCAGCTACATATAAAATTATGTGTATTAATTGCTTAATTTTGAAAAACATTATTTGGTGCTGTTAGATAATTTATAAAGAACACTTTTAGGACTTGCACTTATTAAAACATTACAGGCGCTATAATGTGGTCATTACTGCTATGTCCGCATTAAAATTTAAGTTTTAAAATTTCATTATGGAACCACATGGCTTTTCCACACACAACATGATAACTTTGTCTGATAAACAATAGAAACCATTTGTATAGTTTATTTAATATATATAAGAATATAAAATATACTATATACATCATTCTCGGTAGCTCGAAGGATAGTGCATTGACTGGTCTTGTGGATATCTAATGGAGTTTCTGGAGGGATTGTATTGGCTTTTGGAAAATCCTCAGTTTTCCTCTCCCCGGGTTCACTATCTAGTTTCGAATCCCCATTGGGACACGAAATCTTTACAATGGCTTCCTGACGACTTAACCTGCCTAGTTTGTTGTAATGGATAATGCACATTTTTCTAGGATGTTCTAAGAAAAATACTATTCACAGAAGCGATTTTTATTTTACAAGAATTATAGCGAACAAAATTATATTATATTTAAAAATAAAACAAATCTGATTCATAATGAAAGAAATCAGAAATTAAGTCTCCTTCATCTCTACATATCTTATTATCCGAATTTTGAAGCAGGAAAATATAGAGATCATTTCAATTTCTCATATGTTTCTTCATTCAATAATCTGTGTTATGCTGAACATAGAATCATATTATCGGTTAAACGCAAACGACTTTCAGAATCGGCGAGAAGGAAAATTGTAAACGTAAAAAAATCTATATTAGGCTCATTTTATCGACTTTCTATTTATATGTAATTTTCGCTATTTTGTTTTCATGTTTGGTGATATTTCTAGACCACCAGTCACGAACTCAATATGGAATGTCTGAGATGCCTTGGGAATGTCAATTGCAATATATCATTCTCTGACCTGGGCCCTCCCTAGTCTCTAGATTTGAAAGAGAAGTCATATTTATTGTCTGAAAATCATTAAAGCAACCTTGTAAACAGAATTCACTCTCGTTTTGAGATCTGACAAGCTATTTCAGATAAACAGCTACCCTATTAATCCTTTCCACACTAGCGCCAATAGATCTACTTTGGATGCCCATCTTTTTATAAGCATGATGTTTATTTATTAGTGAATATTGTTACTTTATTTTTCTGTATACCAGTTCTATCATACTGCATATTCCTATGAAATCACATTAAAATACTTTTCGTGGATTTGAGGATAATCTTTCTATTGTGTGTTTCAATTTAGCTTCAGATGCTAGTACAGTTACCGTAAGAAAATACCATCGTAGCAGTAGCTTAATAAGTAGAGTGTCAATGACAAGACACCATTAATTGATTTCAAATTATTCAATTTTATATTATCATATATAAAAACGCACGTTCAAAATATGTACCTCTTCTTCCAAAAGAAATAGTTGTCTATTAGCGAAAGTAAAGTTCAAAATAAAAAATTATTCCTTTATATTCACATGTAAAATAATTCTTACTATTCAGTATAATTAACTTTAACCGGCCCAATGGGGACCAAAGGTAAGCCAGTTAAGAGAAAATCCAACTGAAATGAGGTGATTAAAATTCCTAAATCAATTGCATACTCTATAATAACAAATTATGAATATAAGTAAAATGAAAGTATTTAAACAAATTTCTAGACAAATAAATTATCATTTTAAATTATATTTAGCAGATTAACAAAAAAGTTAACAATAAAAACTACAGATGTATTATTTAATAATGAAATGATATGATCACTGTAACTTTCTATAAAAAACTTGGTCATTTATTTTTTTTTAAACTTGAATAGCGACTTTATTGTTGCAAGGTTTTACAATTTCTTTATTAACATTAAATGTATTGTAATGGAGGTTGATTTTTTTTTGGCCATTTCTAAACTTCACATTCCATCAGTATGTGAAACTTGTGAATCAGTTTTCGTCAGATAGTATTTCGAGGTCTATGTTATTGTCAAATTTAAATCACTTCTCTGCACATGCTTCTATAATATCACTACATCCTACAAACGAATATCGGAAAATTACGCGCAAAATTAAATCTCATTGTGGGAATTTTTAACTTTTGCAAATCAAATTAAAGCCGGTTTAAGCGGAGAGAAGGAAAAACGGGTGCCGTTTAAGAAGATTCTCTGTATCTTTCATATTTAATTTATATTATGGAAAATAAGCTGTATTTGGCGAAGAAGATGTTATCGCAACATAAAATTATTATAAAATGAGCTTCATTCAGAAAAATGAATTTCTACCTGTACCAGATGATGTTAATGTATTTAATGATGATAATAACCTAATGTTAATAACTTTGTCGAATAGTACAGCTATATGTATTGTAATACAATACATTTGCGTTGAATTGGTAAATATTAAGCACATGTTACTACATATATGTAAAACCGTGTATATTAAATATGTATTAAATTGCTTGACATGTTATAGAGTTCGATGCATGCATAATCTCTGGAACGGTGCATGACAGTGTTCTAAAAGGTGAACCATTCGGTTTTACATGAAAAATAGCAAATCAAACCAGCTTGTTTGTTTAACACATCAACCAACATTTTTTTTAAAATTTTTTTTTAATATTTTCGAAATGTCAGTAGGGAACTCCCGATTACACGCTCCCCACGAAAATAAAAAACTTTTCAGTAATCACAAAGAATAGCAATCGTAAAATTATTCAGACCAGGTCAATTACACGTAGAAGTCTCATTTTTGCCCCAGAATAAATGTTCAGATTATTACTTATTTTTGGAGGATTTTAAATGTTTAGATGTCCATGTATATTAGTAAAAACTTTAGATTTCATATATCAATATCGAGGATTAAAAATTCACTACAAATATAACTGATACGTATAAGAAATTGATACTGTTACATCAGCTACAGAAGCATGTTACGTCAGTTACAAAATATATTGTAATTTTTAAAATTATGGTTGATAAATAAAATATAAATTGTCTATTAGTTATTTAGTACTATTTATAAGCAAAAAATACCATTCTAGCTTTAACATTTTGGTAGTATTTAACTTTTTATTGAATCAGCAATTACCTCTTGTCCAATTGCGTTACGGCAGTTATACAATTTTTAAACGACATTATCGGAGTGTTTGTTCTGTAGCGAACGATGGAGAATAAAGAATGTCGCGATTTTAATAAGGTGCTATCAAAAGAAAGACGGTATCTGTCAAGAAATTGACAGTAAAATAGTTTTGGAAATTTAAGAAAAATTTTAATAGAGCGTGGCTTAATTCGACTTTCTCATATCAAAATTCATTTTTATTTTCAAATTTTGCAAGAAAAAATTTGAAAATTTGATATCGTGGATCCAAATAATTAGAATTACAATATGCTACCCTTCACCTGAAAAGGTTTGAAAAAATATTTTAATTGATACCGTAATAGACAATGTACCTCTGGGGGGGCAACTTTCCCCCAAAGGGGAGCTAATGACGTTACAAACAAAAGAATATGGATCGTGGCTATCTTTTACAACAATGATTGAAACTTTTATAACCTTCGTGAACAGTGAACAATAAATAAACCCTTTTAGGCATTAATATATCAAATTTAGTTTTACGCTGCCATGTTAAAAAAATATATAATTTCGAATCAATTTCGATGTTTTCGCTCGAATTTAAAAAAATTATATCTAGTTCTAGTATTTTTAATAACAGAGCCGGATATAAAATGTCGTGAAAATCCATTACTATTTATAGTCGATATCGTGTACACAAAAAATCGACTAGAGACATCAGGTAGACAGACAGACGGACATCACTCCAAAAATATCAGAAGCCAATGGTCATGTTCAGGAGGTTTTAGAACGTGTATGGCATCAAAATCTTGAATTCGAAAATGTTAATGAAAATGATACATTCTCTATAATACGCATGTATTGCACTTTATGAATATGTATATTACACATGTATATTACACATGTATATTACACATTATGTATATTACACATTATAATGTATATTACACATTATGAAAAGGTAAAAATGAGTAACATTGATACAAACCTCATCGGGCTTTATATTACTAATTCATTTACATCGACACTGCGCACTTAAAGATATAATTTATTCAACACGTTTTATCACGGAACCAAATATCCCTTCCCTTGCGTTTTTCAACACGTTTTTTATTATCAATCTATATTTTAATTTAAACACTTTCCAGCTTATTTTAGAAAATTGCATCGTCAGAAAAAAAATTACTTAACTAAAAATAAATAATTAAATTTTAAATAAAGCAGGCATACTTAAAATGTGCGACATCGCACTTCCTGTTAAACAGTAAATTTCTATTATCTTAAGAAAAGTTTGTGATAAATCGTGCATAATAAAATACTTATGTATTTCTGTCTATCTGTCTGTGTTTGTCTTCTGTAGTGGAAAATCTAAGCTTCGACAAGCCATAACATTCCATAGTGGGTTATATGAACTGCAGGTAGGATAGACCTTGTCGAGTTTTTTCAGAACACAGATTAGCATTTTAGTTATTTTATGTTCAAGAGCAATTTTAAGCGATTTTCGTACAAATCGGTTCGTTTATGATCGCAAATATTATTACAGAGTTTCCGATTTAAAGCGCTTTTCATACACATCGTTTCTTTAATGATCGCAAATATTGTTACACAGTTTCCGATTTTTAGCGCTTTCAATATAAATCGGTTCTTAATGATCGCAAATATTATCACATAGTTTCCATCTTGGCAGCATCGGGAAGATTGAAGAATGTTCTCTGTAATCCGTAGGCTACTTCCTTCATATTTACTTACTTATTTTTAATTACATTAAAATATATATGCAGGTTTTATTATTTATATTTTCATATTTCGCTGCATTCGAAAATAAAGGATAAAAGCAATTCTGTAGGTTGGAAAAGATGTATGTGTATATCTTCACACTCTAATAAAAATGTTTTTTTTTTATTAATCACTTTTCTGAATTCCTTATAAATTGCAAAACTAAAGGCATAAAAATATCGAAATTTTCGATTTCGCGAACGAGTTTCTTCTTTCTGGAGTTACCAGTTGACTGTTGCTCTGGAACGGCTGTGCGCGCATGCACGGCAAATTGTTGTGCTCGACTAAAACTGCATAGAAACTAAAGGATTTTGCGTTAAAGCAGGCGATTTGGAAATTAAGTAGTTTTATCTGCATCTGTCTTATTTAGTAGCGGATGCTCATTTTGTCCCCGAGAAACCCTGGGTAATGCATTCAGGTACTAAATCATTGTGTCCCATTATCCGCTAAATGAAGCTAAATCTGCTTGCAAAGCGTGTATACTTTTTTTTTACTTTCCCTGCAGTACATGGTAATGTATACGAAAAATATCGGAATCATTCCGAAAATCACAACTCGAGTTTTCGACGTATCTACACGTTTGGAGACCTCTAGAATAAGAAAAAACTATTTTTAGCGTGACGTCTGTATGTGTGTCTGTGTGTCTGTCTGTGTGTATGTGTGTCTGTCTGTGTGTCTGTCTGTCTGTCTGTGTGTATGTGTGTCTGTCTGTGTGTATGTGTGTCTGTCTGTGTGTCTGTCTGTCTGTCTGTGCAGTGTATGTGTCCACTCTAACTCAAAAACTAAATTACCGAATTTCATAAAATTTGGTAGGTAAGTCACTTGGGTGCGACCCTGGTGCTGATTAGTTTTAGGTAGGATTCGTAAAAACATAACCCGCCTTTTTTTGCGGAATGCCCCTTAAAAATTGTATGTATCCACTCTAGCTATAATACTAATTGACCAAATTTCACAAAATTTGGTAGATGAGTTACTTGTGGGATACTTTAGTGTTGATTAGATTTTAGTACGATTCGGAAAAGAAGAATCTGCCTTTTTTTACGAAATGACTCACAAAAATTTCATGCATCCACCCTAGTTAAAATACTAATTGACCAAATTTCACAAAATTTATTAGATAAGTTACTTGTGGGATACTCTGTTGTTGATTCGATTTTGGTATAATTCGGAAAATAACAATTTGCCTTTTTTTACGAAATGGCCCGCAAAAATCACCAAAACCTAAAAAAGAAGAGACTTCATATGCTCAAACATATCAATTAAATTCTTCTTCTATCCGCAATTTTTGACGAGGAAAAGAATATAACACACTCCATTATGATTTAGGATTTACGTTCCTAATATATTTGAGATTTCTTGCATTTCTGTTACGCCGATTTCGGAAAAATGTTCAATTACAAAATAAAAACAAAAATGTAATTATAAATGCAAATTTAGTTTTAGTTAGTGCAATTAAACTCAGTCTAACGAATTATTAAAGAAATAAAGGAAATATGATTTTGAGTCTGCAGGGAAAGCCATCTGCTGCCCACATCAGATTTTTTCCATTTTAGTTCAATAACGTGTCAATAACAACATTGTCACTGGATTTCATTCTCTTTTAAATAACTAACCTTATTCAGGATCGCTAGAAATCTTAACATCTTAAACATATATAATAGTTTTAATTTTTTTCAATTTTCAATAAAATGCTAAAAAATTAGAGTCCTCCTCCATCTGGACACCCCGAAAATTTGTGGACCAATGAGCCTATAGCATTCATCCAATAAATTCTCAATTTCTTGGATAGATATCGTGCTCCCAATTCAGCAAACATCCATACATTGAAAAAATGTCTAATTCATAATTAGAGATACTCAAAACCAACAAGTCTATCAGAACTCGAGCGTCAATCCATCTGAATACTTTTCTTTTACATACTGTATTATTAGAAAAATGCAAAATCATTATATAGTTTTATTGAGAACAAACACACTTGGTTTTACAGAATACGCTTACATGTATCTTTAGTATAATTTTTAGTAACTAAGACCGAATAACACAAATATTAAGTAACGGAGAATTCTCCCAAACACGCATAAGGCTGAATTGTAATCCAATAACGGACCCAAAAAAAATGTGTATTGAATTTTGTTTTTACACATCTCAAAGATACTCTAAAATATTCCGGTCTCTTGACAACACCGCTTTGTGTATCTTTCAACATGGCGGGAAAAGCTCTTCTAGTGAAACTTTAAAAATGTAAATTTGAAATTCAGGGAATAAGATGGATGCATTGTGGGAAGTTTATTTTCAAACGTTGAAAAACTGTTTGCTGTTCTGCTAGTAGAAGTACCATATATCACATGACATGAATTAATTTTAAATATTTTATTTACATGGAAGGTTGCATGAATTGAAGATAAAATTTGATGTGTGCAACACATAATTTTCCCCAAGGATTAACATATATGATTGTTTTAGGAAAGGATTTATAGTTTTCTTATAACACCAAATCTCTGGAAATCCGCTCGTTCTGTGTTATTAGCAATTGAAACCAGAATAACGAATTTAACGGAAACCGCTTATATATTTCGAGAGATATCACATTCTTTACTAAAAAGTAATAGTTTGCATACAGCGGGAACGGCTCCTGATAACTACTATACAATACTTGCTCATCTTAATGAACAATTCTCGAAATCACCATATGCGATTAAGTTAGACACAGTACCTCCACTGTTGAATTAATTATTTACTGAGGAAATTCCAAGCCGTTACTCTTGTCACCTCGCAGCATTTGCCGGGCTGTAAATGCAGTCATTGTTTAACACAATTTAATAGAGTTTAATCATTAATTTTGGTCTTTATTTGCTATCCGACTCTTAACAATGCATCATAAATTTCTGTTCTTGCAACTGAGAATTTCTACGTGTCTGGAAATCAATATATGCGACTAAATTAGGGACAATGCTTCCGCTCTTGAGTTATTTACGGAGGAAATTTCAAGTCGGCCCTCTTGTCACAACTCGGCATGTGCCGTGCTTTAAAGGCAGTCATCGTTTAATACTATTTATTAGAGCTAATCATTAATTTTGGTTTTCATTTCCTATCTGATTATTAGCAACCCTTAACAAATTACTGTTCTTATAACTGAGAACTTCTACATCTCTCGAAATCCTCATATGCAACTAAGTTAGGCACATTATCTTCCCTGCTGAATTAATTATTATGCAGAAAATTCCAAGTCGTCACTCTTGTCACAACTCGGTATTTGCCGGGCTTTAAAGACAGTAGTCGTTTAACACTATCAAATGGACTCATTAATTTTAGTCTTCATTTTCTGTCTGCCTGTTAACAATGCATAACAAATTGCTGCTTTTGCAACCAAGAACACTTCTCTTAATAAATTGACAGTTGCACTGTATCTCACTCCTCTTGTTCTTGCTTAATTCTTTGTTTGGTGGGAGTGGGGGGGAGGGCTCCTCCCATTCCTTGTGACGGCATCAAATGCATATGTTGCTAGTTAACCCGTTACCCGATCAGAAAAATACTGTAATTGTCACAAGTAGTTTCGAATTGGTTTTGACTTGCCTGTGGGATCAGACTATTAGGATCGTAAAAATCTAAGGATATACGTTCGCCATCATAAATGATTCCACTTTAAATGTCAAATTTGGTGTCAGCGTAATTTTTCCATTGATCACTATGTCGGTTTTACTTCTGCAATTGTTCGTACAACAAAATTACAATAATATATCGTATACAGTATATATGTTATATTTTAAAATATAATACATATACTGATGGCGACCCAGACCACCTGACTCACTCTAGTGCATGAACGGCCGGATAATATATACTGTGTACATTTCTCGCCATCACACTGTAAGAAATGTATTGCTAAAAAACCTTCAGTATCCCTACAAAAAATTTCAAACATAAACGGAAACTTTCATTTCAAAAAAGCAAAAAGTGCTTTTTTAAGATAGTTTTTTCCTAAGTTTATAAAAAGGTAAAGTTTTTACAAATGAGTTGAAAAAATGGTACTCAATAATGCTTTTGAATAAAATGCGTAGGCGGTATTTGATTTGCTTTTTTGAAATATTTAATGGCACTTTAAAAAATGTCAGTGATATCTTTAGTTTAATTGATGGAATTCTTGAGATAAAAAATATCACTAAAGCAGAACAGAAGTACTCGATTTATTAAATGAATGAATTTAAAGTATGAGAAAGGAATTTAAATATTTTTCAAAACGAATGATACAGCACGTAATTGCAGATAAATAATGTGCTGCTAAAGAAAATACTTCGAAATGGTCAATACTTCGATGTTCTGAAATAACTTAAAAACATAGAAATAGATATACGAAAATGGGAGCAACATATATTTATTTGACTTTTACTGAAAGTGACATGCAGTTCGATATTGGTGTAAACACGCTCAATGCATTCCAATACGAGCCTCTGGATCAATGGATATTGAAAACTGTTTTGGTAAGAAAGAGAAATGACTTGTTTATGCAAAGATGAAACATACATTCAACAAAATGCAATACTTATGTTTTCAAACATCAATCGAATTAGGTTTTGTGACATGAAGTTGTGTCGAGCGAAAATCGAGGATGTGTTATATAACATAGGATATATATATATATATATATATATATATATATTAGAAATATGTAATAATAAATAAAAAATAAATTATGTAATAATAAAAAAAATAAAAAAGCAATATCAACACCACCATAGAAGCAAATATTTATATATATATATATATATATATATATATATATATATATATATATATATATATATATATATATATATATATATGTATATATATATATATATATATATGTATATATATATATATATATATGTATATATATATATATATATATATGTATATATATATATATATATATATGTATATATATATATATATATATATATATGTATATATATATATATATATATATATATGTATATATATATATATATATATATGTATGTATATATATATATATATATATATATATGTATATATATATATATATATATATATATATGTATATATATATATATATATATATATATATATATATATATATATATATATATATATATATATATATATATATATATATATATATATATATATATATATTATATATATATATATATATATATATATATATATTATATATATATATATATATATATATATATATATTATATATATATATATATTATATATATATATATATATATATATATATATATATATATATATATATATAACTAAAAACACAATCCTAGTATACATAGAGAGAAATTGTATCCTAGCCAACTATCCTAGCCAACTATCCTAGCCAAGTATCCTAGCCAACTATAGA